>JBCEWB010801361.1:0-16374 GCA_039654565.1 Peronia peronii | reverse complement strand
ATATGATAGTACATCTTATATTCGGTGAAAATCTTGGCAAGAGGCTGGGTATATAAGGTATATAAAATCGGTCCTAAAACAGAGCCTTTTTGTAGATCTGTAGATCTAGACTAGATTTTAAACGTAAACATGATTAGCTGTATTATTACATCATTGTTTTGTATGATTCCAATTTTTGCGTCCAAATTCAGATTTTTGAGAGTTAATATGCTGAGTTTTGGGGTTGGCAAAGTGGCAGGTCTGTAGATGTAACCTGGCCTACCCAGATCTAATGCAATTCGAAGGGGTCGATTTTAGTCGTACTTCTCATGAACGTAGCCAGGAATTTGATTAAATCATAAACCAGGGAATTTCAGATTTCCAGCTTTAGTCGGAAGCAACACCAAGAAAGCGAAAATGGAAGTATGAATGTTTCACGCATATGCTTGGAATGTGAATATGATTGAATAGCTTTGGCAAATTTGTGGGCTGTTGTTCAGATGTCAGATCAGGTTTATTTATGTGAAGATCTAGATCTAGATTTAACATTGAGAAAATGCAGTCCTACGATTGTTTGTTAGATGCATTTGTTAGTAAAAAGTCAGCACTTGATTGTCACTCCGAAAAGGAGTGGCGACAATATGCATCCCTGCATGCATCCCTGTTTTACTCCTGTTTTTATTTCAAACTATCTACATAGATAGATCTAGATACATTTAAGTTTTAACCCGAATGCAAGTGCTGCATCACAATGATAGCAAATAATAGTAATTAAAAAAATAGGCCTAATTGCAAAACTTCATACAATTTTAATGAAAAGTGTTTCTTCCCAACTTGAATTTTTAGCTAGAATCTAGATCTGTATTTCTCAGTGAGAAAGCAATTTTAAGATTCTGTTCAAAACCATTTTTCACAATTAATAACCCAGATAGCTGAATGGGTTTGGCTCAAAGCACAGACAAATTACACAGGTAAATAACCAGACCAATTTGACGATATTTGCTTCGAGAAATCCTTATGAACTGCCATAAGGTCCTTGTCCTTGAATTCAGGGATGTCGGACTTCCGGCTTGTTTGGTCGTCACCGACTTTCCTACTTTTGGGTGCTCAACTGCCTATCTTTGTTCAGTTCACAAGACAGTCGCAATACAAGTCCAGCACGATAACAGTGAAAGTGGAAGTACGATAGAGTTTTGCATATGCTTTGGTCAAGAATCAAACCGCTGTTGGATGGCTGTTGGGAGAGCGAGCTCGAAGTTTGTAGCGATTAATTCCTCATACCAACAACATGCAGTCAAGTGATCACATGAGTGTTGTTGATGGAAAATCAGCACATCAGAGTACTGACAACAAGAAATAATATTATTAATATGCCCATGGTCTTAGAACGACCAATGTAAGAGGGCCACTATTCGCAATCTAGATCTAGTCCAGTAACGCTCAATGATTATGAATATGATGACGGTACTGCCTGTGGGATCTTTTCAGTTATTTGAATTTCCACTGGTATATAATTTTTTTGTCCCATCCCAGGATCTTGGGAAAACTTGCAAACTTCTCTTAAAACAGTGCAAACTTCTCCTAGATGAAAAGCCTAGATTTACTAGAATTTTGTAGAAGTGTCTTACGTAATCGGACAGTGCCTGGCCATGATAAGACAGGGGGAGGGGCAAAATTTCCCGACTTATTTATGAAAACAGTTTGATATCTGAGGAGTGTGAACTCTGTATTTAGCTGAAGAGTTTGCAATCAATTGTGAAAAATATAATTAATAAAAGAGAATTAGAACTCACTATATTGCTACAAGGATAAATGATTGGATCAAAGATGTGGTCAAAAGATAATTGTTGTCCGAAAGATCCTGTTGATCTCTGTATTTTCATGTAAGAGCAGGCCTTAGTTTTATCAGCTAATTTCATCAGCTAACTTAATACTGCATGACAATAGATTTACTTAAAATGTTTTCAAAACATATTCATGTCCTTGTACATGTAAATTATGTGTGCTTATCAATGAAAAACATCTTTTTGGGGATATTTTATTGGTGTTGATTTCCCCTATGGGCATGAGGCATTCATTTGAACACATGTTGAGGTTAAACTATTTAATGAGTGTCAGATATTGGATCCGGGCATCATCATTAACTGTTTCATTTGGCTTTTTCCAGGAATTGAAAGATGCAGAAGAGAAGAAAATGGCAGCCAGAAAGAGGAAGAAGGGCCTGGGTGATCTTGATGACACAGAAGAGGCCAGCGGTGTGCGCAGAAAGTTTAAGAAGAAGAGAAAAGCTTAATTTAGTCACTTATCCTTTGTTGTTTCTGGATTATTATAGTGCTCGATCTGGTCTCTATGTCTTTGTCATATATATATTAATACAAATATTATTCAGTATTACTTTTGTTGTTTTTTTTTTGTTTGTTTGTTTTTTGTTTTTTTTTCATTTTGTTTTTTTTTTCAGCTTATTACTGACATGGGAAATGTGCGAGTGAAAACAAATTCTGTGTGAATTTTTTTTTTCTTTTTTTGAGTAACTAAGGAAATGCACAAATGTGGGCACTGAGTAACAGTTTCAGTTTCCTATCAGTATGGAATACACAACTGAGTTCATTTGCATTTTTCTTACACAAAAAATCTAAGGGAAAGGAATACTTTCTGGCATTAATGTGCAGTGGGACTGTTCTTCTATGATGAAAAAATGCAGAGGAAACCATCTACCTCGAACAGAATACAAACATTTATTTGTCATTTGGGAATCTTTTACTTCAAGAAGCATAGTATACACCACAGATGAAATTTGACAGAAATTTCCACAATATTTGTTTACTGCTTAATAAAAAGATTCATAAACTTTTACAAATGACAGGCACATTTTCAAACAGCAGTTATAAAACGTTTCAAAAATGTAACACATTCAAGATGCCTGTAAATACAGAGACCAAGTGGAAGAAAAGATAAACACGGAATATGCAGGAATGGCTTTTGCAAGTGTCTTTTGTTGGTAAAAGTGTCTGTGTAATCAACTCTCTGAGGACCAGTACATGCTATTGATCTCATATCTCTGTCAACAGTGGACCAAAAAACATGGTCAATGTTTTAAAATATTCTTGCATTTGGCAATATCATGCTTTCAGTTTCAAAGCCTGCTATTTTCATGAAAGAGCATTGTACTGAAAAGTTTTTGATATTCAGTTTTCCCTACATGGTTTACTAAATAAATGTCTCAGTTGAGAATTACTCAAATTGTTGTAGAATTGTTCATGAATGCGGATTCCACTGTTCAAAAATCAGCATTTGTTTAATTTTGCTGTTTAAGTATTCTAAATTTGCCATAGTGGTAATGAGTTTTGTGACTCAAAACATTACAGGGCATGTGAATGAGACAAATACAGATAAACACACTGATGTTTAATGAAGCAGAAAGGAGAAATAGTGTTACATTTTTCCAAATATGATGCATAGAATAGTCACAATGCATTATGTTCTGCTGCTTAAGTTTGTGCTAAGATTTATGTTAAGGTTTGACAGTCTTACGATTGCAAAAAAAACATAAGGGGCTTTTTTGCAGGAAGATCTCATTGAGATATTTCTTCAGTTGGAAAGAGAGAGATATTTATTTACCCCTTTCCTAACTTTTTGGTAGCATAGATGTAATATGTGTACAGAGACAATGAAAACACTACTGTTAGATTACAGCTTAAATCTCACTCACTGGCATAGGATGCAGGATGTTTCGTGTATGGAAAGGAACATTTTTAAATATAAAGTAACATCTGTACACTTGTCATCTTAGAGTTCTTCATGATATTCAAAATGTCAAGGTAGGCAAACATCTCTTAGTGACAGCAATTGCTGTGAGAATGTATAACGCAGTGTTTAAATGAACATTGAAATATTTGTACATATATATTTGTCAAATAGAATTATGAAAAAGTATTAAAAATTATCGAAAAAAAAACATAAAATAAAAAGACAACAAAACAGAAATATGTGTCTCCTCTTCTACTTGCTGAACTTTTCAGGAGGGTCATGTTGTTCAGTATGAAAATTTCCAAATTTAGAGGAACCCAGAGAAGAAACTAATGTAGGTACATGTAAACCAGCTGAACTAGGGATTCAGCTTCATAATCAATCTCCCCCATTTAAAATCTTTGATTCATATACCCTCCATGAGTTAACAAAAAACAAAAAGGAAATAAACAATCTAATTTGCATTCCTAACCCATAAAGACACTGGATGAACAAGAATGACACAGTGAGACAGAAGCAGTGAAATGTTACCAATCATAACTGCAGAAGAAAAGATTCATAGAAAATTTTCTAACAATTTTTTTCTTTTCATCTTGCTGCAGCAATTGCTAAATTGACTAATTGCTTCAGCTTGCAGTCTGGGTGATTTAACTAAATACACACACAGTTATCCGTTCAATTTGCGTGGGTTTGCTCTGAGGCAAACTAGCACAGATACATGTATATAGATATAAAGCTAAAATAAATATATATTTAAGTCTCTGGTCAAATTGAGGCAGCAATCTCAAGCAAGACATTAAAGTGAAATTCTAGTTGTTAATTTTTATCAAGGGGTAGGCTGAATGAAATAAAAAGAAAGAGGTATGAAATTGTGGTTTGCCACAGGATTAGGGCATAGCCATCGCTAAAAGTAAAAGATAATTGTAATAGGTCACAGATGCATGTAAACGTACAATTTATACTGTACTCTTCAGTTCTGAAACTCTGAGTAGTTGGCTTTGAATGATGTTCAGATTTCCATTAGTTGGCAAAACTTTGTTCATTCTAAGTACCAAAGTGTCACACATATTATATAGATCAGTTAATTATTATACAGTTTTAGACAGATGACAAACTTTGTGATAGTGACTTACTATCAGCATTTCTTTCACACATAACTACATGTAGTTTATCTTGTGATTAATATGCCCTGAATAACAATATACATGTACACACTTCTGCAAATATATTTCTTTTTATCAGCAGTATCACTAGATGTATATTTATTTATACATATATATAGTTTAGTATATGTAGGCCCCTATATATAAATTTTTTAACTTTTGTTCTTCAGCAGTATTCAGCTTCACATTGTGGATCATATTATCATAGGGAAAAACAACAAATATGTGACAGAGTGAACATACCAACAACAAATACATGTTCAATAATGTACAAACATTGTCATGCTCATTAGCCCTTCTAGACACTCATTTCAGAAAACCTGAAAGTGAGAACAAAAAAACCCAGTGAAGGAATACTTCACAAGAAAAAAGAAGTAAGGAAAATGCTCAGAAAAAAAAAACAAAAATAGCAATTCATTTTCAGGAGGCAAAGAAAAGGAACCAGTATAAGAATGTCTAGATATGACTGTCACACTGTTCCAATACAAATTACATTATTCTTGTCATTTTTATTTTGGGGCATAACATATATGTGTCACTGATTTTCCTAGTTGGTTATCCGTCCCAAAAGCAACATTACAAAATGAACAAGTGGAATTTTATTGGTGGCGTACAATTTAGAATTACATGTACACATATCGCTCATTTTCCTAGCTGATTATCCATCAAGAAAACAATGTTGCAAAATTAAAGAATGTAATTTTATTGGTAACCAACATCACTTATGTATAATCAATACACATTGTATTGTCTTATAAGTTTCAGATACATGTAAAACAAAAAGTAGGATGGAATATGAATAGGAAAGACTGGGAAAAAAAGCCTTATGAGAAATAACCCTTCAGAACCAATCAGCTGCTGCCGACAATTGTGATGATGCCATTCATCTCATTACATCCACACTATGCAATGTGTAGAATTTGTAAATTCAAATTGCACTGAATGACAGCAAAATGTTCCATTCTGTTTTTAAAATCTGGAGTGAAAGGAAAGAAGGCTAAAACAGTAAAAGTGGATGAATTATCAATCAAACCTGGACTTTGAATTTATACTCATTTGAGCATGCACATGTTTGAACACAGCTTTCAAATCTTCATGACTTTTGAGAATGTGGTTGCCAATGTCATCTTTCATAGTAAGATAGCCCAGCCGATCAGTTATGCTACACTGACTGTTAATTTTACTTGCCATATTAGAACTTTACCGTTGATGGATGAGCTCTTACATGGTGGGGAGTCAACCAGTATAATTAAATACCTGAAACTTACAGTTACACCAGCTTATATCATATCATTTGTACTACAGTTTTATGCCTTCCTGTTCTGCTTCTGACATAAGTAAGCAGTGACAAGACATGGAATTTCTTTCTGATTTCTTTCTTTCTTTCCTTATTTATTTATTTATGAGTATTTCTTCATTCATTTTGCATGTATTGTTACCTATCTATTCTTAAAGATTTTGGTAAAACGACTAGTAATATTATCACGATCGTGTCAGACTTTGATTTTCATAAAATAAAACTTAATTCAAGCAATACTACTAGCAGATGAACTACGATTACACAGCATGTTTTATTCATTCGTTCTGAAAGAAGATGTTGACAAATGGCATATTGCTCACATAAATTCACTATCACTGTTATGGTCATTGAATTCATTTGCTAGTTGTTAAACAGCACAACATACTTTTGTATGTATTAACATATTAAAAATGTGTGCTTAGTGTCAGAAGCTGTTAAATGTAATGTTATTGTCTCTTTATACATTCCCTACTGCAGATTCTAAAATTCAAAATTAATTATTTCTCCATTACAAAAAAAACAACAAAAAAATTATTGCAGTTGCTGAACTGAAGGTAAAATTTGCTGTTTCTCTGCACAAGCCTTATTTTAGCAGCAGCTGAAGTACATAGCCCATAGGTATTTCTGAACTAGTCACATGTGATTGACTGACTGCAAAAACACAGGATCTCATGCCCTGAGGATGTCCTCTCAAACTTCATAGCAAAAGGTAATTGGGGAAAATCAAATCTAGATCCAGGTGTCAGTGACAGCCCCAGTCAACCGTGTCTGCAGTACAAGTTCCCCTCCCCCCCACCCCCACCCCACCCACTTCCCCACCTTCCTTCCCTTCCCCTTAATGATATTTAGTGCCCCCTCTCTGAGAGCATTGGTTGTCAACCTGTCCTGTTAAGAGCTACTAGGATCCTCGAAGCTAGAGGGAATGGTACTAGTATTAGTAACAGTGCATATACATGTACTTGTATACAGGGGAACAAGTTCCATCTGTTGCAGTCTACTGCAGGTTTTAGTATTACAGTCAGGACTTGATGACAGGCATTTTGGCTGAATGGCACTAACTATAAAGTATAGCTCATTATATGAGGAGTTCTGTATGCAAGGTAAAAGCATTTTTTTTTTTCCTCTCTGATTTCTATGTTGGTCTCCCTGGGGTTTATGTTTGAAAAAGAGTGAGAACCACTGCCTCCTGTGCATGTGACAGTATTACTAAATGACACCTTCCTCACTCCATACCTGTCAAATTGCACCTGGAGGGCAAAGGAAAAGTAGACAGTGAGATAAGTTTACATGTCAGGAAAAACAACAACACATGCAAACTTGAAGCCTGCAATGAATGCGAAAAGGAAATCTGAGAAAAACTGGTCACACATTTTTACTACACTACATGTATATTGATCTAAAACGAATATGCATCATTAGGACATATATATATGTTATATAGATATATATATATATATATTACTTTTTACAATGACCATTTATAACAGATTAAAAATTCAATGTACAATAAAGCCATTACCTAAATTGTTGGAAATACATGTATCATCATACAACATGTATTTAAATTCATGTTATTACATTAATTTACAGCATTCAGCATACATTTATTTATAATGTTTTCATACCATCAAAAACATCACACATGTATACTATATTTATCATGCTGTCAACAACAAATGTCAGAAACCGAACTAAAAGAAACGCAGATAACATAGCAAGTCCTGCACGAATTATAGTATATAATACAATTACCTAGTACTCATGTAATATATTATGTATTTTTTTTTTTGTGTGTGTGTGCATGATCTTCACATTTTCATCAACGAAACAATCTGACTTATTGACAGTGCTTGTTTGTGTGTGTGTTTGTTGGTGAATGTGTGGTGAGGAAAAGACAGCTAAAGTATGAAAAGCTCACTTCATCCGCTTATCACCTATTTTTGGCTGGTCTTTGTAGTATCTTTCACATCTGATTAAAAACAAGAGGCTGGAGTCTCCGTCACATAACTCTCAAAGATGAAAAGATGATATGTGCAAAATAATTTACCAAACCCACCTTAACCCTCTAGGAGCCAGAACAACTTCTAAAACAAAATGATAGTATACATATATTGTCGTAGGACGGTGTTGAATTCCCACAACCCAACTAAGCAACCATTTTTATGCCAATTGAATTTTGTATTGGTCTGCGCTGAAATATGTGCTCTAAAATGACATCAAGTAAAACGTGGTCTACAGTCATGTTCTAAGAAACGGGCCTGTTGAAGTAATGCCTAATCATGTATCAGATAGGTCATGCTGAACTGTAGAGTGTTAATTTAAGCTGAACTGTAGAATGATAACACCATCTGACAAACTACAATGTAGAGTTAATGGGTTTAACTTTTAAGATGAAATCACATCCATTTTGACAGTTATATAATTCACTTCCTTCAGGCCATTTGTAGTTCAAAGGTTATGTCAAGGACTTACTGAATAACGAAAAAAATATACATATACAAATACGAATACAAAAGTAAAGTGAGGGTCAATGTGTTATTTTTTTTTTTTTTTTTTGGACACTCAATCATCCCTGCTATTGTAAAATGTGATTGCAAGTGGCAACAATAGCTCCTCTACCATGTTGTAAATATGCACTACAGTCATCCTCAATGCCTTGCTTTGTCTTGCTTTTGTCCTTGTTTTTCTTTGTAATAACATTCTTTAATAGTAAGGCTCAGGCCATAGATTGTACATATATATTCCTTTATCTGTTTTCATTCTCATATTATATGATTTATTGTAATGCAACTGGAATGATTGTAGTATACTATTCATTCTGCTCAAACTTCAGCATCATTTCATAAAGTAATCAGTCAATTTTTTTTTCAGTCAAACACACATATGTAGGCTATTGTTCAAAGTTCAGGAAAGCATAGAAATAATATAATTGGGAAATAAAATGACTACGTAGTTAGATATGACACGTTATTGATAATACATAAACAAATTATAAAAATGAAGAGAAGAGAGGGAGAAGGGAAAAACTGATTCAAAAAGCTCATTATGGCAGAAGTTTATGATAGAAGAAATCATGCAACAAATATGAGATAACAAATTTCAAGGCAAATGCATACAATTCACCAAGTCTTGAAAAGATAACGATGACACCAAAGTATTTGACTCATTTGATGCAAAATATTCTTACATTCGTGGTATAAGTATGTATGTCAACCAGTTAAAACAATTTTAAACAAACAGAATGAGGCACCTTACATTTTGTGTAAGTGAAGCACCAGGGTGAGGGACTTTTATTATGTGGCCGCAGAGTGAGTGGCATGTATTATATGTAAATTGTTCTAAGCAGAGAGAGAGCGATCTATAATGTGAATCTAAATAAATATCGTTAAAAATTAATGTTGTAAAAGTAGGCATGCAAGGGAAATAAGAAATTAAGACCGAAGGGCTCATTCTTGTGTAGACAGAGTAGAGAAAAATAGAGTAGGAGACACGGACACTAGGGATGTGACATACCAAAATAACAATAGCAAAGGACCCACGAGTGACCAAAAAAAGTTTTTTTTTGTTTTTTTTTAAGGAAAAAATTAAATATGAGTTGCTTTCTGTTTGTTTGTTGTTTGTTTTAAACAAAACCTCCACTAGGAGGTTGAAAGACGTATTATAGAACGTAACGTATAATGTGAAGTGTTATAGGATTAATGAAGAACCCATACCATACGAAATGTTATATCCCACAGGCAGAGAGAAGGACCTACAAGGCAAAGGGGGCTACATGAAACAAGAGACACGTTGTTTTAGATAAAACTGCAGTGCATTGCCTAGATGACATGTACATGCTGGGCTAAAGGCGCCATGCCAACATCTGGGACTTGTCTTCAGTAAAAACTGGTCCCATGGAACAAACACATCTAGTGATCTTTCAGCCCAGGCGAGAACACTGAACAGAAACCCGTTCTAAGACAAGGTCTCTTATGACATATTATCACTACACATCTATGTAATTCATAAATCTCGTGACTATTTTTTCTTCCCTGCCATGGTCAAGAAAATGGTCATTTGTTGCCGACTACAGGTTAAAAGCAGTTCGGAAAAACGGACAGAAAATGTAGAGTAAGCCTCTGTATAGTCTAAGCCATTATGTTTTATAAGATGAGCCAGAACGTGTCATGAGATCATAAACTTTTCAGAATCATTTTTATCTATAACTAGAACTTTTAACTAGTATTAGTTCTATAGTTAAATTTGACGCCATGATTGGTTAAAGCCTGTCTTCATATCTTAATGACCCAATACTCTCAATGAACTGTTTAAATTGCTTTCTGTCTCATATCCTCTGCGTGTTTCAAGTAGTGACTCGTGTGAGCTGCTGAACGCCACAACACAAACTGCTGAGATGTTGACTAAGCAAACACTCCAGGAGTCTGAGCTATCAGTCTTAGTGATTTTCCTAACTTCCAATGATTCTGATCCTCTCGCTTAACAGATTACAAGAAAGACCCTCCATTTGACTACCCCATCTTCTCACGGTAATGTTTTTCTCATTCTACTCTACCATTTTCGGACTAGGCTTAAATTTATGAAGCGAATTTGAAGATAATTTGCCTATAACAAGAGAGAAGGGGGGAAAGAGAAAGAAAGTGTGTGTGTGTGGGTGGGGGATGCACACAAGAGAAAAAGATGTGCACGAGAGAGACAGAAAGGCAGAGACAGATAGACAGAAACAAAGAGAGAGAGAGGGAAAAAAAGATAGAGACGGATAGAGGAGAATGGCGGGGAACAATGATGTTAAAAGATCGCTCAGTCTTTTATAGACATACAGTGTAAGTATATGTATGCTGGAGATGTATTGGAATGTAGGACCTACATAAGCATGCATGCCTTTGAATGAATATTGCTGAGGTTAATAATTTAATTTTGAAATAAGGAGCAAGAATACGGTCACAAAGACCCAGCTGGCATGCTTGTTCAACATGAATCAATGACAAAAAACAAAAACAGTCAAGGTCCCAATTGTGTGCTGGATCATTTCCTCAGAAAATGTCTCAAGGGGACATTTCGGTACAATGATACATTGTTCATGGGACAAAAGACGGATGGAACTGAGGCCTGGCATACTATGGACGAGGAGATACATGATTCAAAACTAAAAAGTGGTGTCTATTTCAAGTGCCATTTTCCTTTTTCATGTACAGTCATTATTTAGCCTACATTAATTTCCTCATGTCCCTCAAGTGTCATGCTGGAATGTGAGTTTTTTATCTTCCTCTGTGTGCGTATGTGTGTGTGTGTGTGTGTGTGTGTGTGCGCGCGCGCGCGCGCCCGCGTGTCTGTTTGTATCTCCCTTCATTGTAAACATGACACTTCTTCTTCCTGCCTTCGTTCCCTTAACCCCCGAAAAGTTCTTTTACTTTCGGGCCAGCCATACTCCCCAGTCAAAACTCCGATAACAGGTAAAGCCATTTCTCTGTCAGTCTGTGATCACATCATTCCCGCCCGTGCCAAGAGTTGTCGCTAAATGAAAGTGACATTAGGCCTATTGTTTTGTTCTTGCACTCTTTCCGTTTCGTTTTCGCTTTCCTTTTTTGAAGGCAGAGGAGGCCTGAATCACAGTGATCAGGATCTGATTTCCGAAGGCAAGCAGTGCAGAGTATGGTGTGAAATGGCAAAGAGGTGAGAGTGGGGAGGACAGCGGGGGAGGGACAGAATGAATGGAGGAAAATGTGTTTTCTGAGAAGGACATCGACAGCACATTCAAAGAAGACGAGGAAGTGAAAATTTTAAAAAGGGGAGGGGGGGAGGCGAGAGTCAGACAAGGACAGGATTTGGAGAATGGGTGAGCCTAAGATTGATGAAGACAAAGAAAGAGAGAAATGGGAAAAAGAAAGATTAAATGACTGAAATAATGCGTATTGTGGATAATTTTAAAAAGAAGAGTGGATAGAAAGGACCGCGGGGTGGGGGGGGGGGGGGGGGGGAGAGATAAAACTGGAAAGAACATGGACAGGAGAAGGAGGAACGGAGGTGATAGACAGATGACAACAGTCTGAGTGAAGAGACAAAAAGAGAGAGATAGACAGACAGACAGAGACAAAGACATAAGAAAGCGAAAGAAAAGGATGTGGACAGAGATAAAGAAAGATGGATCAAGGTCTGCGCCTAGCCTTAATTTATATCATGGCTCAGCCACCATTACATTAAACATTTATGAGTCTATGACTAGTGTATGAGGCGTTGCGGGTTTCGGACGGCACAAAGAAAAACAAAATCACATTACATGTACTTCATGTCATTCGAAAGACTGATAACCAAAAAACTGATAAAATTATGAAAATAAGAACAAAACATTTTCTTTATACCACAGGTTTTTTGTTGTTGTTGTTGTTTTTTAAAAAGAATTTTTCATGGCGTATGTTTCAAGTAAAGGGCACAGAAGTTTACTTTACTATGCTTGTGAACACCTCTTGTATCTGGCAAAGGAAGTAAGGGTCGTCAAAAGCCAAAAACGATATCTCATTCTGGATATTTTGCCACTGTTGTTGTTCAAGCCCCAGGATCCCTCTATTGTAGAGCCGCTTCTAAATGTGACCTATAGTGTCATCAGAGAAGACTTACTTGTACTAGGCCTGTACATTGTAACTTGACACTGTAGACAGAATACATCATTTATTCCACATCGTCGCCGCTCTCCCTCATCAGATTTAAATTAAAAAAAAAAATGCAATTTATTGTGTGCGTTCTAACCTGGTCAATTCATTGTGAGCTAAAACACAATAAAGTTATGTTGCTCACAACTGCTGAAACAACTTGTCTTTCCTGGAAATAGGTGCAGCCCTTAATGCCTCACAGGAAAATATAATACAAATCTCTCTCTCTCTCTCTCTCTCGCCGCTCTCCTGCATTTTTTCTCAGCGCCATACCATCGGTGTCAGCGTCACATCTCGTTCCATCATCTGTGATTCTCTGAAGGCAAATATACGCAGTAACAGAGACCGTTTCTGGCAGTATGAACTAGCCCCAGCAGTGAAACCGAAATCAATATCTGATCTACAGCTACAATGCAGGTCTTTACCCACATTCTCTTGACGTAGGCTTTCACTAGCTATGGTGGTACTATAACATTTGGAGGCATCCTTATGATGATGTTCTTAGATATACATAATACATATATATATTATATCATTATTATCACTGTTATCGCTGTTATTGTTTAAGTACGGTACGGTCTTTCAAGCCGAAAAACGTGAACAAAATCTCATATTATTATGATAGCATTTATTTGAAGTCCTACACCTCATATGGCATACACTGATTGCAAGCCCAGCTTCTACTGAGTTAGACTTAGAAGTTAGAGTGACCACAAAACAGTCTCGCTCTTGAATCGAGTAGGCCAGTTTCACCGAACGGTGGGTTACGTACATTGCAGATGGTACATGTTCACGGATAGCACTATCTTGTCAGCAGTATAGCTATTAGCGCCGGCTCTTCTTATATCCCAGTTAGAAATCTTTTCTCAGTTCATTTCTGCAGAATATTAATTGCCTTAAAAGATTATGTAATTCATAATGAAACATACGGACTTGACCGTACAAAGAGGCCATTAGATAATTGTTTCAGGAGTGTACACAGGCCGTAAAGTAATGACAATATTCCACAGAGAATTATTTTGGGCTTCTTTAATGTTTCATTCCTCATTCAAACCTAGCACAATCTCTTTCTTTCTTTCTCTTTCTCTCTCTCTCTGAGCCCTAATGTCATTCCTTCTGTTTTCCCTGGTCTACCTGTAAAGGCATAGAGTAGGAACCGGTAACGCTTTAAAATATGATAATTTAATACAAATATAATGTCTTCGCGTTGTGTCTTTCACTTCACGATTTTCACACATTGTATATAATTATGTACATGCGCCATACATGTATCTCCGTTAGATTAATGAAAAGCAGGCCGTATACATCAAGGACTTGTGCTCTCCTTTCGCACTCAAAACAAAAGGTTGATGCACGTGAGCCAGCAGCCGCCAGTTCCTTCCTGTGATACACACAACCCAGACAGATTGTCACACACACAGTGAGTCTCCCAGCCCGCGGAGCTCTGGCACCACAGGGATCGAGCAACGCAATGGAGGTAGCGCTAGCTGCGACTGGTACATGTTAATTACATGTACTGAACAAGGAATGCCGCATTTCCGAGAAGACCACTGCCTTTCTGCATGCTAAAGATGATCGCCATCCGGGCTTAAGATACGTCTGGATAGGTAAATCTAGCTGATTGGGATAAAACAACAGAAGAGCAGCCGTCAAAAAGAGCATATTGAGCTCGCAAACTTATATTTTTGTGCGTTTTTGTACAGCTGAGATAACCACCACGACAGGAGGTTGAAAAGCTTAACAAAACCGTAAGAGCAGCCGATATATATATATAGCCCATTAAACCAACAAGCCATATTTTTTAGCTGATAGCAAATCTGCTGAAGATGGCATTCTGTATTAACACGGTTACAACTGCGTTGCGTCGTCTATATAAAAAAATAAAAGGGCGTAAAATGGAAGAGAGTGAGAGAGTAGAGAGACAGTGACAGAGAGAGACAGACAGAAAGAGAGAGAGAGAAAATCATACGCCAAAGAGATCTACAAAACTAACGATACCCACAAGCCAGTTTAAAGCAAACTCACTTCGGTCGAGTTCTAACAAGTTTTATCCTAAATGATGCAATCTGAACCCAGAGGTCATTGAAAAAATGGGCAGCTTTTGACTGGCAAAGACCAGAATAGCCACAGAACTGACATTCTCTGACACAGTAACGTTACAAACTAAAAGGGTCATGGCGCACTCAAAAGGAGAGCATCGCTGTAAACGTAAATATAAATAGGATTTGGATGAAAACTTGGTGTGCAGCCAATGCAACAGGATCTATGACCAGGAAGACGGTACACAACACATGTCAAGGACAGCAGCCTTTCCCCTATTCACCCCTTCCCTCTCTCCTCTCCAGTCGCCATGTTTAACGACTATCATTGACCAATGGCCGTCACAGCGAGAGAAACATTCGAGTTGTAAATAATTTGATAATATGTTATTCGACACCGCCGGTAAATGACAGGATTACTGTAAAATGTGTATGTATTCTGCAGTGTAGGCCTATAACTGGTGTGGCAGCTGCGAAAGGCCAGGGTTCAGTTGTGAGCAATTCGACAAAAGGTGGAGAGGAGAGCAAGTTATACTACATGTGTCACATAATATGCGCACAGTGGGCCTAACGGGCGGAGCGAAGATGATAAACCCATGATGAGAAGTAATGCTGGCCACGTACAGGAACGTTGAATTGTCAAGTCAAACTCATTCACCATTTTTGTTTCTTTCTTTTCATTTGGTATGATCAATGAAAAATCTGAAGAAAAAGAAAGATTACAGTAACAACAACAAAAAATGTTCCTTACGCCATGAATAAAATTGTTTATGGTGTGTGTTTTCAAGCCAAAAGAGCAAAAGTGAATTTTCCCTCTTAGCTTTATAAAATTTGCTCAACAACTCTTGTGTTTTGCGCAGGGAAATAATAAGCCCGGTGAAAAGTGATGACCATTAAAACGAATCAAGTTAAATAACCTGCTTGTGTGATCTGAACTCCCTGGGACAAGTAAGGAGTTTAGTGCTCACAAGTTTTACACAAACCAGTACCAGTAACACGAAAAAATGATAATTATTTTATAACTAAGCGGTGACTATTGACAACCTGTGAAGATGAGGAACTACTACATATATCTGCATTCTTGATCTGTATAAAGTATGAGAACTTAGCACACTCGAGCTGATTTAGAGAGGAGTGAGAGTTGTGGGTGAAGTCAGGGGACGGCTCGCGTGGGATGAGTGTCAACGAGTGAGTTTCATTTCTTACCATTTCTAAGTATCAGGAAGTGACACTCTGAGAAGTAGAGTAACGCAATGACGTTTGACGTCGTCTTTGTGATAAACAATGACCTGGGCTAATCGAGTACAAACATTCATAAGAGTGCGGTAACATCTTCATACTCGCTGATCTGATTTGACTGTGAAAAGCCTATGAGAATTCCCCTGACAACGGCCAGAACTAACAATACAGAGACGCGTTTAAGCTCATTACACACACACACACACACACACACACACACACACACACACACACACACACACACACACACACACACACACACA
>JBCEWB010801250.1:0-16376 GCA_039654565.1 Peronia peronii | reverse complement strand
TTGCTTTCTGTTTGTTGTTTGTTTTAAACAAAACCCCGTCAAGATAACCTCCACTAGGAGGTTGAAAGACGTATTAAAGAACTGTAAGGTAACCCATCTTTCAGTATTTTCAACACTATTATATTGCCACTGGTGTGGTGCCTTAGATTAATAGCTTTGGTTCCATTAGCGATCGATATTCACAAATCAAATGTACCAGTGTATGAAAAAGAAGATAGTCTCAAATTAAAGCGGTTAGTTGTCAAATTACAGCATGTTTAATCGTTTGCACCCATCACAAATGAAGAGCATGAACCCCCATCTTTCAATATTTTCAACACTGTTATATTCCCGCTGGTGTGGTGCCTTAGGTTAATAGTTTTGGTTCCATTAGCTATGGAGATTCACTTATCAAATATACCAGTGTATGAAAAAGGAGGTAGTCTCAAATGCAATAACGGTTAGTTGTCAAATTTCGGCGTCTTTAATCGTATGCGCCCATCACAAATGAAGAGAATGAACCCCCATCGTTCAGTACTTTCAACACTGTTATTTTGCCTCTGGTAACGTCCTTTAGGTTATTACTTTTGGTTCCATTACGGATCGTTATTCACTGACCAAATCTACCAGTGTATAAAAAGGAGATAGTCTCACATTAGAGGGATTAGTTGTCAAATTCCTTCATGTATAATCATATTCGCCCATCACAAATGAAGAGCAATAACCCTCATCCTCCAGTCATTTCAACACTCTTATATTGCCTCTGGTGTGGTGAATTAGATTATTACCTTTGATTCCATTACCGATCGATATTCACTGGCCAAATGTATCAGTGGATGAGAAAGGAGATAGTCTCAAATGCTACAGGGGTTACTTGTCAAATTTTGGCATGTTTAATCGTATACGCCCATCACAAATGAAGAGAATGAACCCCCATATTTCAGTATTTTCAACACTGTCATATTGCCTCTGTTGTGGTGCCTTAGGTTTCTAGTTTTGGTTCCATTAGCGATCGATATGTACTGATCAAATGTAAAAGTGTGTGGCAAAGGAGATAGTCTCAATTGGAGCGGTAACATATCATAATTCGGCATTTTTAATCGTATGCGCCAATCACAAATAAAGATCATGAAAACTCATCTTTCAGTTCCTTCAACTCCGTTATTTTGCCGCTGGTGTGGTGCCTTACGTTATTGTTATTGTTATTATTATTATATTAGCTATCGATATTCACTGAACAAGTCTACCAGTGTATAAAAAAGGAGATAGTCTCAAATTAGAGCAGTTAGTTGTCAGATTTCGGCAACTTTAATCGTTTGCACCCATCACAAATCAAGAGCATGAACACCTATCTTTCAGTATTTTCAACACTGTTATATTGCGGCCGGTGTGGTGTCTTAGGTTATTAGTTTTGGTTCCATTAACGATCGATATTTACTGATCAAATGTACCAGTGTATGAAAAAGAAGATTATCTGAAATGGAAGAGCGCTTAGTTGTCAAATTTCTTCATATATAATCGTATGCGCCAATCACAAATCAAGAGCATGAACCCTCATCTTCCAGTCAGTTCAACACTCTTATATTGCCTCTGGTATGGTGAATTAGGTTATTACTTTGGATTAGATTAGCGATCGATATTCACTGATCAAATGTATCAGTGGATGAGAAGGGAAAAAGTCTCAAATGCTAGAGAGGTTAGATGTCAAATTTCGGCATATCGAATCGTATGCGCCCATCACAAGAGAAGAGAATGAACCAACATCTTTCAGTATTTTCAACACTGTTATATTGCCGCTGGAATGGTGCCTTGGGTTTCTAGTTCTGGTTCCGTTAGCGATCGATATTCACAAATCAAATGTACCAGTGTATGAAAAAGAAGATAGTCTCAAAGTCTAGAGTGGTTAGTTGTCAAATTTCGGCATCTTTAATCGTATGCGCCCATCACAAATGAAGAGCATGAACCCTCATCTTTCAGTACTTTCAATACTGTTCTTTTGCCATGGGTAAAATGTCTTAGGTTATTACTTTTGGATCCATTAGCGATCAATATTCACTGATCAAATGTATCATTTATGAGAAAGGAGATAGTCTCAAATGCAAGAGCGGTTTGTTGTCAAATTTCGGCATCTTTAATCGTATGCGGCCATCACAAATGAAGAGCATGAACCCTAATTTTTCAGTACTTTCAATATTGTTATTTTGCCTCTGGTAAGGTGCTTTAGATTATTACTTTTGGTTCCATTAGCGATCGATATTCACTGACCAAGTGTACCAGTGTATAAAAACCGAGATAGTCTCAAATGCAAGAGCGGTTAATTGTCGAATTTCGTTATCTTTAAATGTATGCGCCGATCACAAATAAAGAGAATGAATCCCTATCCTTCAGTATTTTCAACACTGTTATACTGTCAATGGAATTGTGCCTTAGGTCGTTAGTGTTGGTTCCATCAGCGATCGATATTCACTGATCAAATGTAGCAGCGTAAGAAAAAGGAGATAGTCTCAAATAGAAGAGCGGTTAGTTGTCCAATTTCGGCACCTATAATCGTATGCGTGAATCACAAATGAAAAGCATGAACCCTCATCTTTGAGCATTTTCAACACTCTTATATTGCCTCTGGTATGGTGCCTTAGGTTATTAGTTTTAGTTAAATCAGCGGTCGATATTCACTGATCAGATGTATCAGTCTATGATAAAGGAGATAGTCTCATTAATGCTAAAGCGATTAGTTGTCAAATTTCGGCACCTTTAATCGTATGCCCCCATCACAAATGAAGAGAATGAGCCCCCATCTTTCAGTATTTTGAACACTCTTATATTGCCCATGGAATGGTACCTTAAGTATTACTTTTCGTTCCATTAGGATCGATATTCACAAACCGAATGTACCACTGTATGAAAAAGGAAATAGTCTCAAAGGCTAGAGGGGTTAGTTGTCAAATTTCGGTATGTGTAATCGTATGCGCTCATCACAAATGAAGAGCATAAACCCTCATCTTCCAGTACTTTCAATACTGTTCTTTTTGTAAGGTGCTTTAGGTTATTAGTTTTGGTTCCATTAGTGATCGATATTCACTGATCAAATGTACCAGTGTATGAAAAAAGGAGATAGTCTCATATGTAAGAGATGCTAGTTGTCAAAATTCATCATCTATAGTCGTATGCGCCCATCACAAAGGAAGAGAATGAACCCCTATCTTTCAGTATTTTCAACACTGTTATATTGCCGCTGCAGTGGTGCCTTAGGTTATTAGTTTTGCTTCCATTAGCGATCGGCATTCATCAACCAAGTGTACCAGTGTATGAAAAATTAAATAGTCTGAAATTAGATCGGTTATTTGTCATAATTCGGCATCTTTAATCGTATTCGCCCATCACAAATCAAGAGCATGAACCCTCATCTTTCAGTACTTTCAACACTATTTTGTTTTGGCTCTGGTAAGGTGCTTTAAGTTGTTAGTTTTGGTTCAATTAGCGATCGATATTCACTGACCAAATATACCAGTGTATGAAAAAGGAGATAGTCTCAAATGCCAGACCGGGTAGTTGTCAAATTTCGGCATCTTTTCTCGTAGGCGCCCATCACAAATGAAGATAATAAACCCCCATCTCTCAGTATTGTCAACACTCTTAGATTGCCGCTGGTGTGGTGCCTTAGCTTATTAGCCTTAGTTCCATTGAAGATCGACATTAACTGACCAAATGTGTCAGTGTATGAAAAAGAGGACAGTCTCAAATTAGAGCGGCCGTGGTCATAATTCAGGATCTTTAATAATAATTTTATTATGCGCCCATCATAAATCAAGAGCATGAACAATCATCTTTGAGTGCTTTCAACACTGTTATTTTGATTCTGGTAACTTACTTAAGATTATTAGTTTTGGTTCCAATAGCGAACGATCTTCACTGACCAATTGTACCAGTGTATGAAAAAGAAGATAGTCTCAAACGATACAGCGGTTAGCTGTCAAATTTCGGCATTTATAATCGTACGCACCCATCAAAAATGAAGAAAATGTATCTTCAACACTCTTATATTGCCGCTGGCGTGCGGCCTTAGGTTATTAGTTTTGGTTCCATTAGCAATCGATATTGTCTGATCAAATGTACCAGTGTATGAAAAAGAAGATAGTCTCAAATGATACAGCGGTTAATTGTCGAAATTGGTCATCTTTAATCGTATGCGCAAATCACAAAGGAAGAAAATGAACCCTTATCTTGCAGTATTTTCAACACTGTTATGTTGTCCCTGGAATGGTTCCTTTGGTTATTACGTTTGTTTCCATTAGCCATCGATATTCACTGATCAAATGTAAAAGTGTATAAAAAAGGAGATAGTCTCAAATGCTAGAGCGGTTAGTTATGGATTTTTTCATCTTTAATCGTATGCGCCCATGACAAATCAAGGGAATGAACCCCCATCTTTCGGTATTTTCAACACTCTTATATTGCCCAATCGTGTGGTGCCTTAAATTATTGGTTTTTGTACCATTAGCGGTCGATATTCACTGATCAAATGTATCACTGTATAAAAAAAAAGAGATAATCTCAAATGAAAGAGCGGTTAGTTGTCAAATTTCGGAACCTTTAATCGTATGCGCCCATCACAAATGAAGAGTATGAACCACTATCTTTCAGTATTTTCAACACTGTTTTTTTTGCTCTGGTATGGTGCCTTAGGTTATTAGTTTTGCTTCCATTAGCATTCGACATTCACTGATCAAATGTACCAGTGTATGAAAAAGGAAGTAATTTCAAATTAGAGCGTTTAGTTGTCAAATTTCGGCACTTTTAATCGTAAGGGCCATCACAAATCAAGACCATGAAGCCTCATCTTTCAGTACTTTCAGCACTATTATTTTGCCTCTAGTAAGGTGCTTTAGGTTATTAGGTTTGGTTCCATTAGCGATCGATATTCACTGACCAAATGTACCAGTGTATGAAAAAGGAAGGATTTCAAATTAGAGCGTTTATTTGTCAAATTTCGGCACTTTTAATCGTATGGGCCATCACAAATCAAGACCATGAAGCCTCATCTTTCAGTACTTTCAGCACTGTTATTTTGCCTCTAGTAAGGTGCTTTAGGTTATTAGGTTTGGTTCCATTAGCGATCGGTATTCACTGATGAAATGTAAAAGTGCATAAAAAAGGAGATAGTCTCAAATGCTAAAGTGGTTAGTTGTGAAATTTCGTCATCTTTAACCGTATGCGCCCATCACAAATGAAGAGAATGAACCCCATCTTTCAGTATTTTCCACACTCTTATATTACCTCTGATGTGGTGCCTTACGTTATTAGGTTTGGTTCCATTAGCGAACGATATTCATAGAACGGTTCATGCTCTTGATTTGTGATGGGCGCATACGATTAAAGATGCCGATATTTGACAACTAACCGCTCTAGCATTTGAGACGATCTCTTTTTTCATACACTAATACATCTGGGCAGTGAATATCGATCGATATTTCACACTGATCCTTCTTTGGATGGTGGAATTTTAAATTTCGTTCCTCAAAGACACGGCGGTACATTGGAAAAGATACATTTGAGGCACTATCTTCACTGTCGAGATACATACAGTACATTTTAGACAGGGTCAGGTCGCTAGACAAGTACTGATATGCAGAATTAGCCCTGCAGTAATGCGATTCCATGCATGGGAATCTGTCGATGTGGCTCTTGGCGCTGGCTCTTTTTCGTTGGTCATCGTCTGCTTTTCGCCTGCCGCCCCTCGTCTCTGTCTCTAGCACTCCCGTTTTACCAAGCTTGCTTAGGGTTGTTCGAGCGAACCTCTCGGTGATGCCCAGTGTTCCCAAAAACATTTGTTTGCACACAGGGGCAATTCTGTCATCTCCTGGCAAAAAATATTTGAGAGGTTGCTTTTTGCCGCCATCTGCAGGAGCTTGTTTTCTGGTCACATGGCGAGCAACCCATTGACGTTGGTTGTATAGGTCGCCCATGTCCCAAAAAGCTGAAAGGATCTCAGATCTGCCTATGTCTGAAATGTTAGTGCACGTCAAACTCCTTCTCTCACGCTCTTTGCCTTTAGAGCGTTCACCTAGTCGCTGTCTCTCTGGAATATTCTTACTGGACGCTGAGGTATATGCCCGTCCTAAGTTTCGATTAGCCTTCATCTAAAAAGAAGACAGAATATTGACAGCAGTAAACAAGGAATTTTTTTTAAAAAATGATACTGTACGTGTATATAGCTAATACATTTTTCCAGCTCTTCATCTTCTCTGTGCTTTGACAATACATGTACATTATGATCCCAGGTGACCTAAAACATTCCTGTACATGTTCAGTTTCCTCAGAAGTATAGTGCAAGCTGCCACTCAGAGGCACTCAAACACTAGCATACTGTCAATATCTCTTCCAGCTTATAGCACTTTCAGCAATATCATCAACATTATATTATTAATGCAAGCATTAGAAAACACATGCACTTATCACTTATTTATCTCCTCCCGCGTTGTCATGAGTTTCGTGGTCACGTGTGTTGAAAAACCTTCTTTTATTCATCTGGAGCCATACACATATACATAATAAAGTAAGGCTCGTGGTGATAGGGACGCCTATCCCCTGTCACAGGTCTTTATGACCTGTCCACTACCAAAAAATATACATTCACAATATTCTAAGTTCCTAATTAACTATCATCTTTCATTCTCTCTCTTGCATCCAACTATATGGGAGAAGGGAAGGAGGCTTTAGTCCTATCTAGAGGAACCGCCCCTGGGGGAGGCTCGGGAGAAAAAAGAAGTCCCGTCCACCCCCGGGCGGCACAAAACCATTCATCACACCCAGTGGGGAGAGCGGCCACCGCCCAGCTTCTCTGTATATATCGTGTCCCCCCGAGTCGGGGCGGGGGAACGAACCACTTTCCAGGGACGCAACTCTATCCCGGGTGTGACATAAAGTAATTTAACAATTGTCCTCCCTGACCGCTTTGATGGGATACAACTTCGGGACGGAGACTGCTCTTTTCCTTTTACTCGATTGCGTCTCTGCATGGCTAGTGCCGGTCCCGTTCCTCCCCCCCACATCGAGCCAGCGCGACACAGTCCTTTTAATATCTACACCAGGCCGGCGCCCGCCCACCCCCACAGAGGCCATTTAAATTTCGATTTTGTTTAGAAAGCCCGCCCTGGCTCTTCTGAGTCTCAGGGACGGGCCATCCTTCAATATATTTTTTAATGTTGAGGGGACGCCACACTGGGTGAACTCTCCCCTCAACCGTTCTCTTTCAGTGTCGTACTGGGGGCACCCCATTATTATGTGTTCCACCGTGTTCTGCGTATCGCACCTTTCACAGTGAACTTATCATTTATTTTGACAATTTGGGTGCCCCCAGCCGACATCTGACTGATTTTTGATTAGAAGGTATCTTGAGGTTGGTACCAATTTCAGATCTTCGCATCACCGACGGAACTTCCTGATGTTTACATTTTTCTCGTTCCCCTCCCACCTCCCTTGCCAAGCTTGATCAATTCTTTTTCTAGTTAGACTTTTAATTTCTCCTAATCCTAATCCCACAACTATGTCTGTATGTGCATGTGCCGTTCCTTGTTTGGCCAATCTCTCTGCCTCATCATTTCCTTTAATTCCTATGTGTGACGATATCCAAATTAGGTTAAGTGTCCTACCTTGTTTGTTAAGTGTTATGTTTTTTGCTACTATCTCCTGTACGATACTTTTCTCCGATCATTTTATGTTCTTATATACATGTATCTTGGACAGTAAGGCGCCAGACACTCACTGGCTAAGCTTTAATGACATGCCAATGACGAGCCATATGTTTATTTAAAGTATCAAAGACCACAGTGAAGGTGGTGACCACACAACACAACAACTGGTACACACTGACACAGACAGCATGTCTGGTTACCAGTTACCAGGTGGGAGATTATCATTAAAAAAACAAAAAAGGTGAACATCGAGCGGAGCTCGTGTCATCTGTGTCAAGCGAAGGTGCGATGCAGGTGAATAGAGCGTGAAGCTCAGTCCCACATAGTGACGTAAACCATCCGCGCCACCTGGCCTGTAAGCAGACTGAGCGGCGCGCGTTTTGACATAATGACGTAGTTGATCTCCGTCACTATCCGAGACCAAAATGTGGTGGGTTACTGGTGTGCGTCAAAATCCCAAGCGCTCTAACTGTAAAACTAATTAGAATTATTCATAGACAATAAAGAAGTCATGGTAAGGATATATATGGCGTAAATAACTCAATACCCCCAAAATGGTCATCTTCGTCACTATGTCAGAACAGCGACGATATGACATGCAGTTCCTGCTTCCTTGGTTTCGCTTTCTGGATAGCCTCTCAGATCATGCTCGCATGTTCCAGGACCCTGGGACTCCGGGGGACTCCTCCTTTCTGGACTGATGTGTCTATATAGCCGCTCTCCAAGAGGTATGAAGTCAGCCCATTAGCTATTATCGAGAAGAATATTTTGCCTTCCACATTCAGGAAAGAGATTGGGCGGAATTGACCTATCTCTTCTGAGCTCCTCTCCTTTGGTATATAGATACCTTCAGCTTCATTCCACTGATCATTGATCTTTCCTTTTGTCCAGTGTGTGACCAGCTCCCTGTGCAGTATTTTAAGCACCTTGGGACATTTCTTGTACACCAGGTACAGTATGCCGTTCGGACCTGGGGCAGACTTGCTTTGGGCCTTACTGACTATCTTTCCAACCTCGCGCAGAGTAGATGGCAGTAGATGGCTCTTCGTTGAATTCTCTGCCTGACTAGGTAGGCCATATCAGTCCACTAATTGTGTCTAGTGCCTCTTTCCTATTTGGGTCTGAATAGGTCTTTCGCAAATGCTCTTCTAATTCATCCTGACTAGCGCTGAGCTCGCCGGGTCGTGGATTTTCGAAGAGACTTCTTGCGTAATGGAAGGGGTTACTGAGGAATCTTTTGCAGTTCAGGCATGCCTTTCGCTCCCTATTCTTTCCTACTCTGCTTTCCTCAGTGCATTGCGTCTTCCCTTCAGGTAACTCCAGATTTCTTGAAGGCCACTCTTCTCGAAATCCGACGCACTTTTCAGTTGTTTGTGTAGCTGTTTCTTCTGCCTTCTGATCTCTTCCATTTCTTGCTGTCTGCGGTTTGGTTTCGAGGGTCGCTTTGAGCTGTTGTTCTTACTGCCATAGATATTCTTACAGTGGAAGTAGATGGTGTCCGTAATGACTACTATTCGGTTTTCTGGTTCCACTTTCTTTAAGTTTGCGCGGATAAGCTGGTACAAAAAAAAAAACAAACTGCATTTTAACTTTTACATATGTTTTTTTTTTTTAATTCATGTGCAAACTTTCACACTGTCCTATTCAATTCTCTAGGAGCCTTAGGCTTTTGCAAATAGCTAATTTTTAAAACACAAAATCTATTATGGTGGCGTTATCATGGGAACCGGATACAAAACAAACATTTTTCCACACTTTTCCTCTGATTTGGACATGCTGAATCCGAATTTGAAGCGTAAAAAATCCCTAGTTCAAGCATTCGAAAAATCACTCTCAGGACCCGCATGAAATGTTTCTTGTCCAGCTGAGAGAAGAGCGTACAGTGACAGCGTTGCTGATGTTGGCAGTACAATGACTCGATAGTTTCAAAGTCTGGGAGCTGACTGTGTCTATCGACCCCGGATAAAGTGTTCACGTTTTCAGGACACCAATCAGTGGTCAGAATCGTTTTCTTCCTCTTCGTGCACCATATGATAATCAAGCACATGACAGTGCTAAAAAACGTATAGTTTCCTCTTCGACGTTTCATTCTCGGGTCCCCTGTCTGTTTGATCTTTCAGCTTTTCCAGAAGTAATCTCTAACGTTGGGCTGCTTTTTCTTAGCTTGCTCAGCTGAAAAGATGACAGATAAAGAACTGTATGAAATCACAGAGTTTATATAACTTACACATGGTTAGTATCATTCTATTTTGCTGTACCAGGTCTTTTTTCTTCTATCCTCCTAATAATTTATGAAGTTGTTCATTCTTCCCCTCTTCACAACTCTTTCTCAGTTTACATATCATTGAGACAACACCATATGGATGCATTGTCTGGTTTCAGTTTACCGTCATTTCATTCACATGCATGTTCCCTCAGGATGGGTGTTAAGACAGTTAAACAAATAGATCAGACGTGTTGTAAAACTACATACATGATGATCTCTCATTGCATTTCTTCACAGCTTGACTGTCCGTACTGTTTTAGTGTAAGGTATGGCTCGAGGTGTTTTTGGAGTTACAGTAAATGGCCTTTCAGCATCAAACTTGGGTAGTCTTCATCAGATAATGCAGATAATTAAATTTGCCTCCGATTTGAGTTTTTTTTTTTTTTTTAAAAGGTCAAGATTTAAAAAATAATCAAAGATGCCATTTCTTTTCATGACAATGATTGTTTTCTACAGATTTTCGAAAGAATACATTGCCTTTGATGATTACACATGTAATATGGCTACTATATGAAATAAGTTGTTAGAATATCTTGAAATATATCAGAAATGTTTGTGCGTATGTGCGTTTATGTACATGTGCGTTTGCAATTTATATTTTCTTTGATTTATGTAAGCTGTCTTATTGCGCACTCAGTCATACAGAGTTAGTTCAAAGGTTTAGGAAAGATTGTGGGGGGAATTCTGCCCAACAGATCGTACTTTTTTGTTACTGGGACAAATGTTGTACTATAAAAGTAAAAGCCACAAATAGAAAGAGTTGAAACATTGTTGGTCAAATATATCCATTTGAATCCTATTGGGAACATTGCCTTTTAGTAAAAAGGGGCATTAATTCGTTGAGGAAAATGCAATTCTCAGGGAAACGGATCGTGTAAGAGAAAGGGTAGCCTTATTCTTGCGGGAGCCAAATTCTATGGGCGAAAAAAAAAATCTTCATTTGACAAATAATTTCCCATCAATTTGGTTAACTTGATAGGACCAGTCACTGTTATCTTGGCCGATATAATTTGTCCTTCCAATGTATTTATGTGCATTACATGTTATTTATATTTCAGGTACAATGTTACCTATTTTAAAATCATATTTTTGTTTCAGATATTCTTCTTAATTTAATTTGGGAGTCATAAGAGCTGCAAAAAATACATGATCCATTGTCCTATATGTTTCTCTGCTCTGCATTGTTTTCTCTATATACCATCACTTAAATTCCAGGTACGAGTTGGTTTCTGTACAAGTAGACCTATATAATAAACAATGTAAGAGTAAGAGATAGAGACCATGTACTGAGCAAGATTTAGTTGCCTTCTTTTCCTTCGCCTAAATGAGGATGGTTATGGTTTCACGTTATTTTCATTTTCACATAAAGTATTTTTGAAAACAGCAAGAATAATATTTATATTTTAAACAGTTCTGTAATTGAAATATTATGTATGCCGTCAAAGCAGACTACAGTAGCTGACCCTTGAATGTTTGAACGGTTGAATCAGAATTAGTTGAAAGTGAACGTGTTCATTGGTTTCTCAGTTGCTAGACCTTTAACATTGGTGAACCTAGTCTATATTCTTCACATCTCTTATTCCCAGTTAGCTGACAATCTCAGCAAACCACATAGAATAAATATCAAGAACGATATTTCATAGCAAACTTATCTCCAGGTAATCAGTAACAAGAAAAAAAAACAAAAAAGAAAACAAAATCCTGAATCATGACGTTCATATAAAATCAAATTGATGTGCAGCTCAAATCTTCTATTACTATTATTATTGTTGTTATTATTATTATTACTATTACTATTATTATTTGGTAATATGAGGCCATAATTCATATTGCTCTCTTGATGAGCATTGAGTTCACTTGATAACTTTATACTCTATTCCACTAAAAAAAAGAACTTGTCGGACACGGCATATTTCACCATGTTTCTACTAAATATATAAAGGTTAATGAATTGTAACCTGTGGCACGACTTTCATTGCAAGCTTGAAACAGCAATTTGCCAGGCTAATTTAAAGAAAAGGGCTCTCTAGTTCAATGTACATATATGGAGGCGGCGATGTGAAAGGTAATTGATGTGATAAATCCTTTTTCATGATCGTAAATTTGATTTTTTACATTCTATGTGCTTCAGTGCATCTCTATTCCCCATTATCAATTTTTGTTTGCTCATTTAAGAAAAATTAATTAAAAAATGTCATGGTTCAACAAGCTCGTAAGGCTTAAACACATGTAAGAGCTTTAAAAAAAAGTTATCACTCGCATCAATGATTTTATTTTGATCTCAGAAACAAAAAAAGATTTTCCAGTGTAGTTGAGGTGTAGCCTCAGTCAAGCCATTATGTCAAGCATGTTTTGTTCGAAACTGCGATGTTTCTAATGGTCATGATAATATCACTTGCTGCAGCTTCTCTGGATTTTTCAATGCCGTTGTTGCAAAGTACAAACAATTTTCATAGAAAACAGAACAAACAAAACAAAAAACAAACAAACAAATGCGTATTTTCCAGTCTACACATCATTATTTCACATTTGCCTGGTTGGCAACAGAGTTTATGGTGCGACTTGTGAGGATCTTGTAAAGGAAAGTATTGGTTGTTGAAAGACAAGATGAGATGATTAGGCATTCCCATAGTATTTTAAGAAACAGAGATAAGGATGGAAGTAACATATTACCTATCAGTTGAAAAATAACTTTACGTGATTCAAATATGAATATATGTCCATGAACATGAAAGGCCAATTAAAGGCGATATATTACCTTCTATGCATGTAAATATTTTTTATGACCATGGTCTCCTCAACTTAGTATTTTTTTTTTCAAAGTATCGACCCAAATGAGTACATTTATAATGGGGATCAATCCAAGTGAATTCAAACACTTAGTAAAAATTAGGGTGACTCGAATAGTAAAATTGTTATCTCTACTGATAACTCTTCTTCCCAACCTTTGTTGTCAGCAGAGACCTTAGATTGTTTTCCGTGGAAAAAAATATGCAGAAGCCATTCAATTATAGTTGCGTTACACTACAGATGTATGTTTGGTACTCCAAAGGCTGTCTTTCTGTACAGCCGTCACACGTAATTACAAACTTGTCTTTATGTAAGCCTTAGTTTAGCTATGTCAGTATACATCCTTTAGTCAAACCGAATAGAAAATAGGGGCACTCTTCCGGTGATTCTAATAATTTTAATAATTTTATGAGATAATCTAATCTCTGAGCAATTAAGTCAGACTGAGTGACATTTACTTTCTTTCTTCCTTTTTTAATTGCCTTTTGTTGTTGTTGTTGTCGTCAATGCTGTTTTCTCAATACTTGGCTTTCTTTTGATCAGACGCTCCTTTAGAACACTGAACTGGAGAGAGAAAATGAATTTCAATGAACTTCAATGGTTGAACGCTTTTGTGGAATAAATACGCAGGCAGACTTTTCCTTTCCAGTCTTTTTACTTTTGGCAGAGACACCACTGTGGAGCCTCCATATACAGGCATATAAAGTGACCAGCTCCAAAACATCCACGATGAAACGGCTCATTTGATTTTATACATAAAGCATTCTCAGTAACGAGAGCACAAAGGAACAAGTTTCATTTGCTGCTGTTCTATATCTTTAATGCAGACTTAATGAAGACAGAATGGAGCGTCCGTTATGACCTGGAACTCAAAGTCACAGACAAACAACAGTAACAGATATGACATATTTAGCCTAATTTAGGCAAGAAAACATACAACACATCAGTGTGTTTTCTGTAAGATCTTTTTTTTTTAAATTATTTTTTAATTAGTGGTTGTGTCAGACTTTGATGGTACAATATAACTTGAAACTGGCCGAATACACTGCTGAACATTACAAACTGAACCATTCATAAACAAATAAAGAAACTGAAATACATAGATCAAGACAATGCAAAACACAATGTTTTCAATCTGATTTATAACATTCGGACACATATAAACAATGTAAAAACTAACCACAAAACTCATTGTAGAACGATTACAACTCTTGTTTCGATTCATCCCGCTCAAACACGTGAACACCCGTAAGACCTGATTTCCATGAAGTAACAGTGCGGATCAGTTGACCTTTGTCATTCTTCTGAAATGTTTCTTCATAGTAGATCCTTGTTCCCCTTAGATGGACAAAAACGTTGATGCCCCTGTCGATTTCTTCCATTGTACACTATAGAGATAGAGATTAAACATCATTGGCGTTTGTTTCCTCATGAATTATTATATACATGGATGGACAGTGACAGATTGATAAACGATAGAGGGAGACAGTCAGATAGATGCATGGACAGACAGACTCACAGATAGGTAGATAAATAGACAGGTAGGTGGCTAAGTAGATATGTAGTTGGGTAGGTAGGTAGTTAAGAAGATAGGTAAGTGGGTAGATAGGTAGGTAGGTAGGTAGGTAAATAGATAGGTAGGTAGGTTGGTAGGTAGGTAGGTAGGTAGGTAGGTAGGTAGGTAGGTAGGTAAGTAGGTAGGTAGGTAGGTAGACAGAGAAACAGATAGAAGACGGCATACAGTTAGATAAATAAACTGATAATGAAACAGGTAGGCTATATAGATGGCTGGAAAGATAAAAAAAAATTGGAGGGAAAGAGATAACCACGTGTAGCTGAATGTGTAATAGATGGTTATTTAAAGTTGTGGAGAGAAAATAAGTGCTCTTAACTTAATTATCGCTCTCTCCATGGAATACACCAAAAGTACAAAAACCACCAATTATAATGTTTAAAAAAATCGTGTATTGAACATAAGCAGTTGGTATCCAATGTGGTTTTCACTCACATAGAGCAGTTTACCCCCAACATTGTAAAGTTTAGGCTTCCCTAGGGGAATCAGTTCATCCTTTTGCTTATCAAATCGACCGTCGTTTTCCAAGGTCTGTTTCAGGATGATGTGCTCATCGTCCGCCCGCCAGATATTTGCAATTAGCACCACCTGCTCAGGAGCCTCCATGTCAGGGGGAGGTTCAAGGCCTACATAACAACGACAATGGCAGTAATCACAACCACAAGGAATATCATTTATCAGTAAATGTACAACTGACATTTACTGGTCCTTCAAACGAAATGTCTGAAAACATCACTACACTTTCTCCCATCCTCTCATACATTGTCTTGCTCATTCTCTAATACATCTGTTTTTAGTATCTCGTTTTGCCTCTGCAAAAGTGGCTAAAAAAGTACATTTTTATGCAGTGGTGAATTAAGAAATAAAGACTGGAACTTCGTAAAAATCTCTTCGCTAAAGGGGAAACAGATAAACAAGACACGATTTTTAAGATATCACAGTAGGGTATGTGTCCCAGTCGATACGCGTTGCAAAATTCATCGTTCAAGGCACAGCCAGAGACCACAGATGAGAACGCAAAGAAGAGGATGAGAAGACAACATGTACAGGAATGACAGGAATGAGTTTTGTTGATTCTCAAACAACGGTGAAGGATTGGGAGCATTGCAGGAGGCTGGTGGCCCTCATTTTCAAAGGCACCTGCACGACAGCTGACACGGGTGAAGTGAATTATACACTTGTGGATAACAGACGTTCAGTGAGACTAATGTAGCAGTCGTGATTAAATGTCAATGGACTGACAGGGTGAAGTTTAACCACACTTTAGAACCCTTGGCATTTAATGATGGAAAGAGAGAACTGCTGTAAACCAATACAATTAATAATACTATCATTATCAACTATTGGTGGGAAAACATAGATGTTTAAATCTAGAAAAAAAAAGATAAGTAAATGATATGAATTAATAGAAAAAAATCCATTGCTTTTTCCTATAAATGATCTGTCTTTTGGAGTAACACAATAAATAATCCTGTTTTCAAAAAACAAAACAACACAAACAAAATAAAACAAAACAAAACCTAAGTCATGCATGTTCTTCTATAACTGTCTCTTAGTTCAAAATAACAAATAAAGCAGTGTGATCTTTTATAACTGACCTATCTCTCGGAGAAAGTCCTTGGTAAACCCAGTGGTCAAGGAAGGAACCGATCTCCATGTCCCCAGCACATCATCTACTTTGGACTCAACTGCCAGGGGTGTATGGACAGAACGAGGGGAAAAATTAAATACGGAGAAAAAAATACACGTGTTCCTAATATATGTCTGTAAATACTGCAGACAATATTTTGTTAATATTTTATGTACAATGTCTTTAATTAAACAGTGCAGTCAACATTATGACCTGTCTGTTACATATATATATTCCTTTTATAACATTACTGTAACTATATGCAAATTTATATCTGTATGTATGTATGTATGTATGTATGTATGTATGTATGTATGTATGTATGTATGTATGTATATAATTATGTACGTATATATGTACGTATGTATGAATGTGTGTATGTATGTATGTATGTATGTATGTATGTATGTATGTATGTATGTATGTATGTATGTATGTATGTATGTA
>JBCEWB010801139.1:0-16376 GCA_039654565.1 Peronia peronii | reverse complement strand
GTTGTTGTTGTTGTTGTTGTTGTTGTTGTTGTTGTTGTTGTTGTTGTTGTTGTTGTTGTTGTTGTTGTTGTTGTCAGGGACTGTTGATTTTAAAAGGAATTTGATGTGAGGCATGTGAGGCATGTTCGCAAGAAGTTGACATTTGCCTCGCACTGCCAGTGGTAAATGTATTGATATCTATGCCTATCTGATTCAGAGGAGGACTGTGTAATGTGAGTAAGAAAGTTGATGTGATTGTATGAATAGAACGTGAAAGTTAATGATATCTGTGAGAGTAAAGCCTGATGTCTGTGCCTTATGGATGGCTGTGTGAGTAAAAATTTGATGATCTTTGTAAAAGTAAAAACTTAACGTCTGTGCCTTGTGTCTCTGTGGATAACAATTATTTTATCATTTATTATTTTGCCTGTGCAGAAAGTTGGTATCTGCACCTTGAGTTTCAGTTCCGAATTGTGTGAGTAAAAGGTTGATGAATTGCGTGAGTAGAAAATTGATGAATGGGTGGAAAATTGATGAGGCTGTGTGACAGGAAACTTGGTATGGCTGTGTCAATAGAAAATTGATATGACTGTGTGCAGAAAGTTGATGTAGTTGTGTGAGGGGAAAATTGATGTGGCTGTGTGAATAGAAAGCTGTGTGACTGGAAAAGTCATGTGATTGTATGAGGGGAAATTCAACAGCTTTTATTACCATTTTGTTACGCACAGTACGCATAGAGATAGATAGATGTGCATACAAGTATTAAAAAGTCAATATGTGATTCTTATGAAAAGTATGCACAATCATATATTAATAATACACATATTTAGCTGTTAAACGGTAAAGAATTTATTAAAGTTAAAAAATATCACTAAGTCACTGCCGACAAGCAAATTTAATTCAAACAGAAAATAGTAGACGTCAAAGCTGTACAGTTAAAAAAGAATCACATTGGATACTGTGATATCAGTTATCACAGTCAGTGAAAAAATATACTACATAAAAAATATAAATCATTTAGACATAAGACAGTATAGTTCTTAAAAAAAAATGTTAATAATCTCTTCCATAACTTGACCCAGAAGGTTGATGTAGGTGTGCGAGGAGAACATCGATGTGGCTACCTGAGGAGAAAGTTGATGTGGCTGCGTGAGGAGAAAGTTGATATGGCTGTGTGACGAGAAAGTTGAGGTGGCTAACTAGGTGGAATGTTGATGTGGCTATGTGAGGAGATCGTTGATGTGGCTGTGTGAGGAGAAAGCATGTGGCTGTGTGAGGAGAAAGTTGATGTTGCTGTGTGAGGAGAAAGTTGATGTGGCTGTGTGAAGAGAAAGTTGATGTAGCTGTGTGAAGAAAAGGTTGACGTGGCTGTATGAGGAGAAAGTCGATGTGGGTGAAAAGAAAATTGATGTGGCTGTGTGAAGAGAAATTTAAGGTGGTTATGTGAGGAGAAAGTTGATGTTGCTATATGAGGAGAAAGTTGATGTATCTGTGTGAGGAGAAAGTTGAGGTGGTTGTGTAACGAGGAATTTGATGTGGCTGTGTGAGAAAGTTGATGTGGCTGTGTGAGGAGAACGTGATGTGCTATGGATTTGGCTATGCGAGGAGAATGCTGATGTGGCTGTGTGAGGAGAACGTTGATGTGGCTGTGTGAGGAGAAAGTTAGTGTGGCTGTGTGAAGAGTAAGTTGATGTGGCTGTGGGACAAGAAAGTTGAGGTGGCTGTGTGAATGAAAAGTTGATGTGGCTGTGTGAGGAGGATGTTGAGATGGTTGTAGGAGGATAAAGTTGAGGTGTCTGTGTGAGGAGAAAGTTGAGGTGTCTGTGTGAGGAGAAAGTTGAGGTGTCTGTGTGAGGAGAAAGTTGAGGTGTCTGTGTGAGGAGAAAGTTGAGGTGGCTCTGTGAAGAGAAAGTCGATGTGGGTTATGAGAAAGTTGATGTGGCTGTGTGAAGAGAAAGTTGATATCGCTGTGTAAGGAGAAATTTGATGGTTTTTCGCTCTTGTGTTGCAGTGACAGGCTGTTCCTGGTCCAACGAGGGCTGTAGTGAGGACAAAGAATGCTGCAGTAACTCGTGTCACCGAGCTCACGAGGGCACCAACCCCAGATGTCGGCACAGCATGCTGGGGGAGCGGTGTGTCTTCAACTATCACTGCCAGGTGAGAACTTGGGGAGGGGGATGAGGCTGAAGTGGGGACCGCCAAGTGAGGATGGTGAAAGGAGCGGGGGTGTTGGGGATGAGGTGTCGACTGCCAGGTGGACAGTTGTGTCTTTCAACTATCAGTGCCAGGTGAGAACGTGAGGATCGTGGAGGGAGGAGAGGATTGGTGGGGCGGGGGGGGGGGTGCTGAAATGGGGACTGCCAATTGGACAGATGTGTCTTCAGTGAGCCAGTTACTCAGCTAGGTAAGTTACTTCCCTTTCCCAATACAAATAGTATAACGCATGCATTGCAAGGAGGAAAAAAATCAAATCATCACTTGTTATTTCAAACGTGTGAAGTAAAAACTTACGAAAAAATTGTCAAAATGAGGGGAAACAATTCCTTCCTCCCAGCACCATACCAGGAGTTCGTGAAGGTGGTTGAGGAGGCACAACTGTTTGCCGGCTTTGACGACCTCAGAAGGTATGCCATCATTTCCAGGAGCTTTGCCACTGGCCAGAGATTCTATAGTAGTTCTACCTACTACTACTACTACTACTAGTACTACTTCTACCTACTATTACTACTACTACTACTACTATTACTACCTACTACTACTATATATATGACGAGACTGCCAGCTATGTGAGGACAGGGGAAGGAAGGTGAAGAGAGGGGGAGAGGAAGGGAAGGGGGTGGGGTTGGGGAGGGGGATATTTGTTGTTATTTACAGTGGAGCTGGAAGATTAAATTCTGTTTGTCTCCTTTCCATGATATTTAAATCTAGATCTATTCTTATTTCGTTTGTCATACAGGAGGAAGATTTACAGTTTGTTCTTATTACTTTTCATACTGGATTTTCTTGTTACTTATTTTGCAAAGAAAAGTTGTTTGTAAACTTTTAGTATTTATTCTCTTTTGATTTATTGTAGAGGTGGAAGTTTTACATTTTTTTTATTTTGTCGTTGTTGTTCTTGTGGGAGAGAAAGAAAATTAAATTTTATTCTTGTGATTTTCATATTTATTGGAAATTTGAATTTTATTCATGAACTTTTCATATTTTTCTTCTTTGCTATGTTGATGGGAGTTGATTTTTATTTGATTTGCATATGGTGGTTTATGTTTGTCAAACATATTATATGTTTGATCTTATTTGCTACAGAAAGTTACATTTTTTAAAAATACTTTTCTTATTTGTTTTCATTTGTCAGGCAGGTGGAGTATTAAATTTTGTTCTCATGCTTTTTATATTTATTCATATTCAATTTTGCACATGGAGGATCCATTTTTGTTCTCATACTTTTTGCAAATGGGAGCTCCAAGTCTGTCCTCATATTCTTCAGGTTTATTGTTTTTTTTCAAATACATGTTCTGCAGTTACAATTATAAATTTTGTTAAAAACTTTGTCAAGTCTTATTTATTGCACAGATAGAAACTTAAATTTTGTCCCAGTTCCTCATATTTGTTCTTATTTATTTATACGTTTTTAATTATGTAAAAAAAAAAATTAATAAAAATTTAAAAAAGAAAAATAAAATGAAATAAAAATAATAATAGTCATAATAAACAATGTCTATTTTTATTAAAATAGGCAGATTAAACATTAAATTTTGTTCATAAATTTGTCATGTTTATTCTCCACTCAGGACACATTGGTCTGTGGCCCCCACTTCAACTGCTGCTCACCTTACTGGAAGATTTGTAATGAGGATTCCGATTGTTGTGACCCCTTCCACGTTTGCCGCCCAGCCTCAGGATTTTACTACGATCGTTGTCTCTACCCCAGTGCTGCCAGTTTTATATCTGTGAATCCCCATTTTACAACGGCAATGTCATTCTCCATGGCGATGTTTGTACTTGGGTGGATGCTGCTTCCAGACTGGATGTTTGGTGATGGATGATGATGATGATGATGATGACGATGGTGATAGTGTATCAACACCTATGATAGAGAGATGATACGTTCATTTGTTTACCTGTTCTTCCTGTGATGCATGAAACAGATGTGAAAATGAGGAAGTGAAAAATGAAGCATATGAAGAGTTGACAAAATTACAGATGTGTTCACTTGATCTTCCTATGATAGGGAAAGACAATAAAAAAGAATGTGACACTTATGTGTGCATGGGATTTACAATCTTATTCACGTATTTATATTCATTATTCATGTAATTCCTATGGTCAAGACAGACACTATCAGGGTAAAAATGGGAAATTGGAGCTTGATGTGGACTGATAGTAGGGGCCTGCTTAACCCTTGAACTACCTGGAACTTTGTAAGTCATTGTATTCACTCCTTTGAATTCAAATCACTTACCTCTGACAGATGTTGAAAATCAGATACTACAGTGGATTAACACTTTTACCTCCAGGTTCATTACATCTTAAATTTTATTTCATAACAGATCATTTCATCTGACTGCTTTTTGTTGCCCAAGTAATTCTAGATCCAGATTTCTTTGCTTTGAGATATCCTGTCATGGCATTACCAAAAAAAAAATCAAAAGAAACAAAAACCTAAAATTTACCCATTTGCTGAAAGTCAGAGAAGTTGGAGAGACTAAGGAAATGCAGCTGAATTTCAAAGAGAACATTTTTGTTTTGTTTTTTTGTTCCACAAAGAAACATCGTTGAAATTAAATAATGCAAGTAAAACCACTGTCAGGGTCAAGAATGCATAAGATTTGTTTGCCAACAGCTAGGAAAAATCCAGGAGAGCAGAGAAATCCCATTTTGCAGCATAAAAAGTGTTACTTTTTTTTTACTGTTCTGTTATTTCTTCCGTGCTAAATCAGTGATGTTTTCCAGTATATGATACCCATAAGAACCAAAATGCCTCTGAGATGCTCAACTGTCAGTGCACAGAAATAGCAGTAGCCAAGACTTAGGCTGCAAAACTGTCTTTTAAAATTCTATTAATTGCAGCTTTCGTAGATAAGAGTTCATTGACTGCATGCATCAGTGTGTGGGGGTGGGATGACAGTGGGTCGGGAACATCAGACAGAGAATACAGAAGTGGTTCAAAGAGCTATTAAACTGTTTCAACACACTGAAACTTAACTTTGGTATAACTGTGTGATTTAAATTTGATCTCTTTCAATGTGTCCATGTACATATATGTATTGTGTGTGTGTGTGTACATGTATGTGCGTGTGTGTGTGTGTATGAGTGTGTGTGTGTGAACAATGCTGATTGCAGTAAAATTTGACTGTTGCTGCATTTGATCTCAGTACAACCTGATATCATCAAAGGTGACGTGCATAAACTTTGACCTCTCAAGTTAACAAGAACAAAAAAAGAAACAATAAAAAACAATGAGACAAAGTGGCAAAGTGGATCATTGGTGCATGTTGGCAGTGGATGACATCAGTGGACATTATCAGGGAGCATTCTTATGATCAAATGATCAGGAGATAGGAAGGAAGGAAGAAAGGAAGGAAGAAAGGAAGGAAGGACGGACGGAAGGAAGGAAGTTCACAGGACAACAGCAACAGCCATTCCAATCAGACTGAAGTGATTGATGCATTTGACGTCAGATAAATTATATTTGATATTGGCTGACACTGTTTGACAGTTGATGTATATTGGTTAGAATGTTAGTCACATTTCAGGTATCAGTCATAACTGTGTCACTGTTATTAGTGTTATTATTAGCTTGTTTGTTAACTGTCACATTACTATAAATGGTTCAGCAACATCATTTCACTGTTTGTGATAAATGATCAGTTAGATAGCAGATATTTGCAAACAGCATAATATAAATATAGATCTACTTCAGCCAACACCATGTCATTGTTTGAGATGACTGAGTTATCAGATCAAGGGCTAGATCTATTTCTACAAAAAGTTCAACGTCATCGTCTCACTTTAATGTTTTGTAATGATTGGTTAAGTAGATGTCAAATATTTATAACAGCATGTACATTTATTCACTGTACTATGCCACTGTTGGTGATGATTGGCAGGTAAGATGTGAGATAGGTACAGAAAGCATGTATACATTCTCCAGTTATGACTATTTCACTTTGTTAGATGTCATATGACCAAAAACCTCCTAGTCTTGGCACCGAATGATGTAATGGCAGTAATATGTGAAAATCAATTGACAATTGTAAAATATCTGAATGTTTCATATAAATTTCTGTGCATTTTCTTGTGAATCAATCCTTTATTATTTTATAATATTATGATTGAAGTAAAAGGTCAGGTATTTTTTCTGTTGTAATATTTTAAATGATCATATGATTGTAAGATGATAAGTGATTTATATTATATACTATATGTGCTTGAGTTGATGCATGTTCATCCCCATACATATGTGATTATGAAGGTGATAGTATTCTGCACATTTAGTAAAAGGTGATCTTAAGGGAAACAAGACACAATGGACACACTGGATGATTTGAGGACCAAAATTATTAGGATCTCACAATTTCAGGCAACATGATAAGCTGATATTTCGTTTCCCAGTGGGGATCACCATGGCTCTGTGGTTTGGTGTCTGCTTCAGGGTGAAAACAACTCGCGTCGGTGAGGTTGTGGCCAGGATAGACTGGCGGGTCCTCCCATTGGGGGATGGAAGGACACGAAGATCAAAAACCTGCATTTTTCAGTGACTTAACGGTCCCCTGGCTTCCTCTGGGTAGGGAAGCCCTATGTCTAGCCTTCTCAGATAAGGGTGAATATATTTCGGAGGTCCGGTGTGTACATTACACATGTTGAAGAACCCTTTACAGTTTAAAATCAATGAAGAGTAGGTGGAGTCCGGGCAAAATTCCAAATTTCTACCCACAAAAATTCTAAGCAAAAACAGATAGCCTCATAAAGCCGAGATAATCTTATTTGCTTAGTACTGAAAGGCTTAACAAAAAGAAAGGTTTCCCAGTGAAAGTTGTGATACATGTACTTGTATGTGTGTGTTGTTTTTTTTTTTTTTGTGCGTGGTTTTTTTTTTTTTGGGGGGGGGGGGGTTGTTTTTTTTTTTTTTTTTTTTTCTTCCCTTTTTTTTTGTTTTTGTTTTTGTTTTTTTTTCTTTTTTTTTTGCTTTTTTTTCTTTTTTTTGTGGTGGGGTGTTGTTTGTTTGTTTGTTTGTTTTTTATTCCTTTGTTTTGTGTCTGTGTGTTTTTGTTTTTGTTTCTTTTTGTTATTCTTTGTTTTGGTTTTTTTTTATTTTTCATTTGTTATGTTTAATTTGTTGTTGTTGTTGTCATTATTTTTGTTGTTCTTGTTGATGATGGTGATAGTGATTTTGTTTTCCTTTTTTTTTCATCTTTTCTCCTTTGATGAAGTGTATTATCATTGTGTTTTAAATCCACATAAAAATTTGGTCACCCTTCTCTACTATTGGTTGTGATTACATAGATCTAACATAAATTAAATTTGCACGTGTTTCATCATCTCTTTGATAATTCATTTATCTGTTGCAAACACCAATTCATTTATCTGTTACGAATGCCCAAGAACAATCTCAAAGGTCAATGATAATCCATGACAGTTTAAAATGTTCTCATTTATAGCCCTGCTTTCCTGTGAACATAAACAAGAATGTTCATTTCCTGTCTGTGTGTGTATGCGTGTGCATGTTTTCTTTTCTTTTTCAAGCAAGAGAGTGCATTTTATGATGTTCAAGAAACCCACACAATGTAATACATGTAATGTGTAATGAACAAATAAGGGACAGCATGTATTGTTTTGTAAACAAATTTGATATACCTGATTTTTTCCATAAATTGTGTTTGATAAATGCTGCTTATCTCCTATTATTGTATCAAGTCTATCCGATCCTAATCCAGTCTTGAGGACCATCAGCAGGCCACTGAGAACTTTCCAATCAGCTACCGATTTCAAAGATGCTCTTAGAGAGTTAAACTGTAGGGCCAACACGCTAAGGACGCCCTTCTGTCTCTTTATGTGTCTTCCTCTTATTCTTACCCTGCTCCTTGTAGGAGGATTTTGGAATTTCCTATTGATTTTGATATATGGCCATACTATCCCGTTTTCCATCTTTTTTATTATGGACAGTATGTCTTGGCATTGTCCATTAGCTTACCTTACTTTGCTTGGACGTGCTAAAATCGAACAGAATAAAATACAGGTGGTTAGAGCAAAGAAGGATTTAAAAATAGTCAGCTTATTAGGCAACCAACATAAACACACCTTTCCCTTGTATATGGTCTAGCTGAAATGATGGGACCAGTAGTGAAGTCGTTCTGATTTTCTACGAGGACAGATTCAAGGCAACGTATGGCTGAAATAGAATGATCCATAATGGTCCAAAATGTCGGTCTTTTCAACTGAAATACATGCATTTTAAAAGCTAATCTTTATTGTTGTTGTATCGTTTGTTAATGTTATTGTACTAGTAAACTACACAATAGCAATCCATGGATGAATGGCTTCCTTCAGCTCATAAATAACCATGGATAATGTATCCTTAAGGCCCAAATGAGCATTTCCATTCATGGCTGTAAAGACCAATTTGAGAGAGACATGCTCTGTCACATAAATTGCAGTTCAACCTAGGGTGAGAGATTTGCTGCTTGGGTTTTTCTTCCTTTCTCTCTTGTCCTCCCATTTGTGGGTTTTCTTGGCCTCGCCCGATTTCACTCCCACTGTACAGAAATCAAGACCCATACACTTGTCTTATTTCTTGTTGCTCACAGTACTGAGCCCTGTACAATTCAGAAAACTCCATTGAATTGATGCCATTGTGGCATCCATGTTTGGCATCTGTGACTTATTGTTGTATGATGTCATCATGTGACCTAAACGTGTTGTTCCTTCCTTTTCTTAATCTAATCAGGGTCTTCGTAATGCAACAACACTATTGGCTGTTGCATAGTAGTCCCCAAGGACTTGAGAAACCCCATATAAGCGGCTTTACTTTGATGTCTTAAAACATTGTAGGAAATTCTCCCCCCTCCCTTGCTCATGTTACAAAAGAGTAACTCTAAGCAGACACAACTGTGATTGTGATTTAAAACTGAGTATTCATCGGAAATTTTATTTTGTTATGAAAATAAATTTGAGTTGTTGGATTGCCATTAGAAATCTTATCAGTTTTGCAATGTTGCAGTTATCCCACTAAAGGGCATAGGGAGTGTTTAAGATAAGGGCGGATGAGGGGACAAGGAGGGGAGGACGAGGTATATGAATTTAGCTAAGAGCATTGCAGTGAGATAGAGTTTCTGAGTACTTGCGACAAGGGTGAGAGCTCCAGACTGTTTCTTTACCACTGCACCCTAATAAAGTTAAAATCCCAGGGTCCTTTTTTTTTTTTTCAGATTTTGAAATAAACATCAAATTATACTGAATTTCAATAATCTTATACTGTGGAACAATTTCCACTTACTGACCTTGTTCCGTTCAAAAGTCTGTTCTGTGATATCTGTCCCCTGTCATCTTCTTCTTCTTAGCCATTAACTCTGTGTACATATATATGCGCCATTGTGCCATCTGGCAAATTGTGCATTAATCTTCTACATCCGTTGCAGTTATTGGCCAGGGCCTCAGTCTCAACAGATATGATTTATTGTCCTTGTCTATTTCTGGATGTTGCTGGACTATTTTACTTCTGCCTACCTCTTTTTTTTTCTTATCTACTATTCTTACAGTACACAAACCTTTTTATATGATCACACTAGATCTCTCTCAATGTGCTTTTTCTTCACAATTGTAAGCAGCTCTTCCTGAGGGGACAACTGTACTATATTATGGTGGTTCTGTGGACCTGCTTTTTTTTTTTTTTATATAAAAAATTATGGGTCTTTTTTTCTCCTTAACATTTTGGTCACGATTTCCTTTTATCACCACCATGATGCATATTCCAGTGGACATCGTGTGTTCATTATGTACTCTGATCATAAAGGATTATGGATACCTTGTCCCTAGTAATTATAATATTATATTAGTCATTATACTCATACAGCTTTTCACTACTGTGTTAAACACTTTTATTTCTTACTTCACCATTTAACTCTAGTAAGTGATAATCTGTGTTAGAGTCTGAATTGCCCTGTGCAATATATTTTGTGCGTGCAATTAGTTTACTATTGATACATTTATGTTATTGGAGATGACCTTATATATGATGTGACAATATGCAGAACGTATGGGTGAGGGCAGAAGGAAGAGAAAAAAAGGGGTGGATGGGATTGGGATTGCAGTAGTAATGGGGGATGATCAAGATGTGAATCTCATTATATTACACTGAAATGTATTTATAAGAATAATTTTAAAAAGGTATGTTGAGCAGATGTTGGTTTTTGTTATTGTTGTTGTTGCTGTTTTTTCTTTTCTTTTTTTTTTTTTTCTTGTTCAACTATTTGTCTTGTGGAATTTTTCAGCGATTTGTCTCGTTTTTTTTTTTTAAATTACATATTGCATGCTGTCTTCGAGTGATTTCGTCACTTTTCTCTTGTGTAATAAAGTCTTATTTTCAAATTCTCATTCACTCTGAGTTTTGTCATTTGTTGTGCAGTAGTAAAGAAAAGTAAATCTCTTAAGATAGTTTTGTACTTGGCTCAAGTGAGTGATGCAATAAGTAAGCGTTCGATAAGTGAATTTGGAAAATTATCTTTGGCCGATGAGAGTGAAGAATGTTGTCTTCATGATTAGTTAAGTCATAGATTTTTTGTCCTAATTGAGTACAGAAATATATTCACATTAACTGAATCGGATAAATGGTACTTTTATGTCTGGTCTAAATGAGTGAAGAAATACATATTAGAGAATGAATGTTAAGCAAATAGCCTTTGGGCCATAAAGTATTTTAAGGAGAACAAAGTATGTTATTATTGTTAAAGTGAGCACAACTGGTATACATACATACCTGTATGTACCAAAGCTGATATTAATCACTATATCACTATTTACTGCAATAAATGCGAAAAAAATAGCATGAAAACAGTTTAAGCCCATTCCATGTAAAATGAAACCAGGTATGAAAATTTCAAAATAATGTGATGCTTTACGCAGGCATTTTGTATTAATTTTAAGACTAAGATGTATCTTAATTTGTATAACAAAATGTATATCACAGAAAAATAACTCTCACAGATTTTCCTTTATGGTCTTCCTTTTTTACACTTTGTAACTAAAAAATAATTGGCATAAAGAAGGAGGCTTTATTATATAGAGTAATATTGGTCACAAAAATAGCATGGTTTACAGCAGCAAGACCCTGATTAAAAATACCAAAAATGAAACATGGATTTATATAAGTAAGAATTGGTTTAGTAGTATGTGTGACAAGATACACTTCAGCCAAGGCGACACAAATTGCAAGAAGTTACTAAAGTTTATCTCATCATAGATCTACTGAGTTTTCATCATATAGTAAAAAAAAGTATATTTATCACTACTTACCATGATTGTGGAAAAAAGATATCCAGACATATGAGTAAATCAATTCTCACACGTAACAAAACTTTGAAAAGCAAGACCATTACATCTTTTGCAAGTGGGCCTATATCATTTGGAGATAAGTGATGTAGAAGATATAATTTGAATTGTCAACTTATTCATCAATGACCTCAAGAGAACAGCATTTTTTTTTTCAGCTTTCCTTGGCCATTTCCAAAGGTTTTAAAGAGTGTGTATGCATGACACTGACCGCCACATTCATTCCCACCACTTCACCAGTCTGCAGTGATCTCTCCTGGATACAGGGCGAGATAACTATCCGCAGGAGGTTGAACGGCATAAAGAGAACGACTACAAATCATTGCCATAATTTATTGACACTCTATGGCCGGTGACAAAAGCACTAATAGTGTCACCACTTCGGATTTTGTACTTTTTTGGTTGTTGTAAGATATTTATGCTACATCATAGCTATTTGTGGATCGATCAAGCATGATCAGTTTGATACAACTAGAATGTCTCATTCTCTGTGACATTAAAGTGAATTTTGGTGATGCTTTTGACATCAACGCCATCCCAGATATAACTGGAGTTATTACTTCAATTAATGAAGACAGTCACAAAATTTACATTTTAGACTGTCCACCAAATAACACAATGTCACTTGTGGCACTTCCTGTCATCTTATTTCCAGATCTAAATCTTCTCCAATCCCATTTAACTCTTTCTGCTTGTCTCTTAATCAGATACAAACTCGCCAGTGTTTATCGTTAAGAAACAGCTAGTTTTTTCCCGTTTATTCCATGGACTAAAATCTCAGCGAATATTTTAGATAGCAGACTTTTCTCTATATTGCGAGTGGGTGATGACTGAAAAAGATAACAAGACAGATCTAGTCATAGCAGTAAACCAATTACATTCTTGGAGAAACCATAAGGCAACTCTGTACCTATTTTTAGTACTGGTAGGCAATTGCAAAGATGTTCTGCCAGCTGTTCAAGAAAATCCCCTGTGCAAAAAGTGCATGTTTGTTCCAGGTAGAGTCCCTTCCACACTTCAGATGTAGCATTTGTCAAAACCAGTTAGACCACTCTTGTATTATACCTTGTCAACAGTCACTCTCTCATAGAAACATCCATACAAAACGCTGCCAGAAGTTATCGGATTAAGCCTCACATAAAAATAAGAAATCAAAAGATGGCACATGTAACAATATTAGATGACACATATAGTGGAATCTTTTACTGAGTATCTCAATAAGTATTGTGAGAATGCAATAAGACAAATCGAAACAATATATTCCATCTTTAACGTAAATAAATCTGAAGAATTTTCCTCCATGGAATTTGCACAAATATTGAAAAGAGAGAGACAGCCTAAATTAATGTTTTTCAGTTGTTCTGGCGTGACATAATGTTTAAAGAAAAGGTACTTGTCACACAGATGAGGCCATTTTTGTTCATATTTTTTTTTTTTTTTTTGATTGATCACTTTAGATGAACATCCTGTTTAACCTTTCACACTGTTTTGGTATTTAGTCAAACTATCTTGAATATCCAATCGGAGAGCTAGGATAGTGACATACTTAACATGGAATGGCCTGGGAAGTTTATTTCAGAAAAGATTTGAATTTTATCCCAAGCCACATATCTTGCAAATATTATTTATAAACATCTTCTGTAAGAGGCAAAGATAAATAGGAGATTTGATCAAATAAGCTTGGAGAAACAAATGGTGACACATGAAACGAAAAAAGTGTGACACCCGTAACACTGGTCAATCAGCCGTTAACAAAGACATGGTCCCTGATTTAAAATGGTTACACATTTTGAACAGACCTGCTTCACCTTCATGTAACAAACATGTTATTTTTAAGATCACCCTTAAGGACTCAGAGAAGTGAAAGACTGATAGTAGTAAGCGATTCTACAGTTTCTATTTAATGTGACATAATTATGTAACGCTAAAAAAAAGAGACAATATCACATAGACAAGATCGTTTTTGCTTATATTCACCCAATGACTTCTATGAACATTTTGTTTAGCTATTCACAGCTTAAACTGATCAAGAGATACTTTTGGGTTCCAGTGAAGTTATCGTTGAATGCCTGTGAATAGACCTGAGATGGTGACATACGTAACATGCAATGGGCCTAGGCGCCTATAGAATTGTCCATGTATCTTTATTAGAAAGCCCAAATATTTTGCATCCTTATATACCTTCAGAATTCACCGCTCAAGCAGCAAAGTGCTGGCCATACATGGGGACTCGTAACGAAGCCAGTGTTTCATCGCTTACATACTTCAGGAGTTCCTAACATACGGCGACAAAAAGTCAGCAATTCTGTCGCTCTTGAGCGAATCAATCGTGTACCATCATTATTGTTTCATTTGCGCTTTTGTGGCATGAAGATTTGGCCGAATAATCTTTCTGTCGGACAGGTTTGACTCCTTTGGTGGTGGATAGATCAGTTTATGTCCCCCGCCGGGGCCCGGGGTTTATAAGTAGGTTCTCTGCTCCCACCTGCAGGCGGTGTAAGCCCGCCATCGGTGGGATGTCTTCCATGGAGTGCCATCCTCGACATTCCAGGAGAGACATCTCTTCTCTCTCTTCTTGTTCCTGTCTTCTATCCCGCTTTCTTTCCTCTCTTCTTCTCAACGTGTAAACGTATCTTACCGTGATTGACAGAATATGGGTGTCACAACCTAGGGTTGCATGAGAAAAATTGAGTATATCAGCCGGCTGCACCAACAGAACTTAGAAACAAAATCTATATTATAAATATAATCAAATGATATTTATTTTATCTGCATGTGCTTAATCTAAGGTGTAGATGTGTATACAAATATTTGAACAGCATTCTTGAGTACAAAGTAATGAGGTCGTTAAAAAAAAATAGTATATAATATTTTAAACCGCAGCATATGCATGCAGTTTGCAACAGCAGCAAATACATTGTAGAAAACTTACAACAGATGAAAACTGAACATTTATTTGCTTCTATTCAATCACGTTTAGCGTTTTGTCCTGAGCTGTAACATTTGTTTCTGCTAACAATTTTTGGTATGTCTGGACTTTCTTCACTCAATTTCCTTTTGCTCTTAGCTGGAGAAGTACCATTCATTAACAGAAAGAACTTTTGAAATATTGAAAGAAAGTTTTTAATTTGCATTTATTAATAAGTTGTGCATGATTCGCGAAAGTTAAAAGTAGTTGACAAAAATCGCACAAAAACAAACTATCGGACAGAATTTTTTTTAAAAAATGGACTGCTTTTCAAAATTTATATACTGAAGATAAAAGGTGCTCGCGCTGCAGGAACCTTTGTATGGGCCGAGGATGGCAGGCGTGCTTGTCAAGGGAATCTGGTTCTTAGGCATATTAATTCTGTAAGTATGCCCAGAAACGGTTTGAATGCGAGGGTTTCAATGACAACCCTAATATTCATGTTTAGCAACACGCCGTTTATATCAAAATGTGTTTGGAATTTAATACATATCACAGTTCATGGAATGAGAGGATGGTCTTTGGGGAACATCCGTCTTTGTTACATGACTTTATTATATTAGTTTATTCTTCCGCAAGCTGGACAGCTGGTCTTGGCGCTCTTTATACTTACATTTATCTGTGCGGAAGTTTGTAAACATGATGCATTTGATCTAACCGTATTGCGCTTTCCTCTGTTGCCACGTTGGTGAATCATTTGCAAAAGAGATGCAGACCCCTATGATGAACGCACGAGACTCCGATCAGATTAACATCTTTACACCCCTAGTCCCTAAATGATGATGGGTACATTGCGCCCTTTCATAAAAGTCTGGGTATAATGTTTGAAGTGTAAGACTTTATTCATTTCATCTGAAAAGATCAAGTCTAAGATCTTTCTGGATTATGAGTGGATGAAAACTAAGTCCTTCCCCTTACCTAACACGACTAAACTCACAGTTTCACAACCTAAATATCAGGACAGAGTTTCTAATTGTTTAGCTTCAGCTAAGGAAGTCACCAGAAGACTACATCTAACAACAAACAAAGAAACAAACAAACAAATCAAGCAAACACAGACATATTAAATGATCTTGTATGTCATAACCATAGGCAGTTCGTTTTGTGATAATATGTTGTGCATCGTGACGTTGTTAATTCGACCTTTGCTGCACAATAATTATTAGACTTGATTTTCACAATCGGTTGAATTTCAAAATTAGATAGTGGCATTGCGATTATTCGACCATTGTGATGAGTGGGTATGGACTGAAAGCTCTTGGATTGGAAATTCTATATGGCAATCAGTTTTATTTTAAATATTAGAGAGCTGTTCTAGGTAGAGGGCAAAAGTTCTCTATTTGTATTATGTTAATTTTTCTGTATGCATTGCGATATTTAGCATTAACATTATTAGATTGTGGAATCGAAAACGTATAGACTGGAAGTGCAAAATTATAGCCTGGAATCTACAACATTTTACATTGGGTCTGCAAAGTTATGTGAAAGTGCAAATGTTTGGAATTACAAAATTACCGTTCACCTTCCTGGATTTGTAGCTTTGCCATTTTATAAAAGACGGGCATGACCAGACAAGCTCTTGTATTGGGAGTCCTGGACAACAGGTATATTTGAGTAGCTGCTGGTGTTCTGTGTGTCCAACTGCTCTAAACTGGTGGTGCTCTGGCGAAATGGTGCTGACTTGTCAGTGATACGGTGGTGATATACTGATATTTTTCAAAGAAATTTAAGGGATATTGAGGCGAAGTCTGAAATTACATAGCACAGACAACTATCACCACACGACAGAAATCATTTTTACACCTTCGGTAAACAAACAAACAAAAAATCAGATCTAGGCAGAGAAGTGTGTGGGGGGGGGGGGGGGGGGGGGGGGGGGGGGGGG
>JBCEWB010801028.1:0-10466 GCA_039654565.1 Peronia peronii | reverse complement strand
AACGAAAGATTTTGTGGAAAAAAAAAATCCAACCCCCCCCCCCCCCCCCCAATCCAACATACACATACACACACTTTTTTCTTTTCTTTTTTTTTTTATCATGTCATAAAATGATATGTAGTTTCCATTCTGAATATCAAACAAACTCCAGGGTTCCACTTTGTTAGTGGTAAAATAGACCTAGTCATTATTAAGCTCGTAATGAACATATACACGCAAGAAAGTATTTTAGATATAATTACCTGACTGGTGAATAACGTAAGCTATCCAACTATAGAAATGAAATCCCTTCCTGCAAGGCACGGCTATAAATCAGACTGTTCCTAAGACTGAATGTTACGTCTTACAGCACCGATCTTTCTTGATATCTTGCCAGAAATGGGATCGATAACAGTAGTGATAGCACTTCTGTAGCCTCTGGGGCTGTTTACCTTCAAGTAATACAACCTCTTATCACCGTCTAATACAGGCCTAAACGAGGCATGCAGTTTATGTTGAATTCAGTTTCTCAATTTTAGGGCGCGACATATGTACATAGGTGTTGAGATCGTTTATCAGACCCTGTGAGACGGTCATTCGATAAACAATTGTGCCGTTGAACGGATTAAGCATTCCAGCCACCGCCAATGGCACCATAAATTCTTTACGATTTTCAGCAGGTGCAAACAAAAGGGATACAGTTATGCAGCCAGTGGAGGGAGAATGACGTACCTGCTGGTTTCTTGTGTTCACAAGACTAGTTGCAGATCCGCGAGACAGACAGGTAGCGTGGTCTACGCCTACATACAACCATCACAACTACCGAATGTTTATGCTTTTCTTTAACAGCCTTGCTACCGAGGACCAGTGATTTCGCTAAATATATCCCCAAGCAAATGCAAGACGGCGATGGTTTAAATCTGGAAGAGAACGAAAGCAGTGGAACGAACGATGGAAGAAAAAAAAAAAAGGTATTATAGAGAAGGAGAGTGGTGGGAGAGGGTGGGCGGGGTCGAGAGGGGATTTGTTGGGCCTAGGCCGGCGCGGGTTCTGTGCCGGTAGACTGCAGGTTCTCAGCCCGGTACATACAGGCCTTTGGAAAGATTATAGGCTCGTGTATCTTTGCTTTGGTGCAATTCATTTGAAATAGTTAATATTACCGTGAGACACTGTTGTTGTCAATGATGTTTGTACTTAAAATAAGATGTATAGAGCATTATTATTATTATTATTAAATTGAGCTTCCGTGACTGCCTTGTCAAGGTAGAAATTTGAACTTGATCCAAGTTTACATTATAACAAAGTTGCCAGAAAATAAAAGGAGCGCAAGAAATTGAGGACCATTGTACCAGACTTACTGGGTCCTTGACGTAGGTGGGCATGGGTGTCGTGATGTGTGCCTACGTCTTTTTTCCAACTACCTTGTCAAGCCACAGTCTAGAGTCCCCCTCTCTCTGGTCATTGCTCGTGACGGAGTGTAGCTCTAGACATTATGGCACAATAGGGGCCAGGGGCGCCCTTGTTAACTCAAGTATAACTGTGTGTTAACGTTGAAAAGCGGGCTTTATCAGCAGAAACCATCAAGAATTAGATCTATATGTACTACTGGAGTCTGCAACAAGCAGTATAACTTAGATAATATATTATAGTAAATGTACTGGTATAGGAGACAATTAAAAAGGATGAGAGAATTGAGAGGGGGGAGGGGGAGGGGAGGAACAGGTGCGGTGTTCATATAAATATTGTCTGGTGGGTGCCTGAATTACTGAAAAAAAAACGCAAATAAGAAAATGTACGGAAAACATTAAACCTTTTCAGAGAGAGAGATAGACAGACCGGGGAGAACATTTCATACATTCTATTTCTTACAAGAATTATTAGAACTATTACATGAAAAAGTAATGCAGAAGAAAAAAAACAAACTGTAAATTGGAAACATGGAGATGTTCATTGGTTGTCATCCTCTAGATCTATATATATCTTTAGTTCATTCACTGAATTTCACAAATTGTACGGCCGTGTAACAGAGTCGGTGGCCTTGCTAAAACTATGCTATAAAGAAGAAAAGATGGGAGGTGAAAAAGAGACGGGCAGAAGAAAAGATAGACCGACAACATTCAGGAATGGACAAAGAGAACACTTGCCGAGATCCAGCTCTAGTCCACAACAGCTATCGTACGGTGGATGGAGACGATTAGTGCACGACTCCCTCAGCAGGCGCTTCATCCAATGGCATGACGCAGGTCGGAGTTAGGGGCTGAGAGGAAGAATTTGACTCATATTGTTTTTTTGCAAGAATGAACAACAATAAGCACAGTATTGACATTATTAAAAGATCAAGAATAAAAGCCAAAAATTCTTTTTTACATGAAAATTATATCCTATATTATGTTAACTGCTGTTCATCAGGAGAATTCGGCTTAAGTATAGCAATTGTGCACAGCTCGTCAGGTGAACTACAGATCTAAAATCCAGGATGATAGTCAAATCTCAAGGTATTTTCTCATATATGATAAAATTATATCTTCAACAGTATAGATTTTTATTCAAAACTTTTAGCTGATGATATGAAGTGGTGAATATTTCGTCAATTCCACCCTGACTACTGAAACCTCTGCTGTAACTCTGACTGCCATGATCCATTTCCCTCACCTGTTCTCGTCGTAAGGTGCTCTTATTTTATTATTATTATTATTATTGGTGGTTGGGGGGGGGGGGGAGGCGTTTGTTTTTTTTCCTGATATAATGTTTGTTTCCGTAATACTAATTACAAATGATGTTAAGTACCTGCATAATACCATAACATCAATGTACCATGGAGGAAATATTTATAATATACAATTTACTTGTCGACCACATTGTTTAAAGCAAAATATCAGAAGCATTGCCTAAAACGTATGATAATGTTATGGCAGGTGTACGCATCATCATCAGGTAAATGATGGATCTTCCACTGTCTTACAACCTGCAATAGCTTAGAACAATATGATCACATGGGTAGTTTCACTTATATAATGACTCCCTTCAACTCAACGATACAAAACACACTATGGGGCTCCTCCTCCCCCCTCACACACACACACACACACACACACACACATAACCTTCGGCCGAAGGATAAAATTACCCGCTGGGAAATATGTTGGCAAAGCTGATCTCCGAAATCTTGCAAGGCTGTTTGAGTTGGTTTATGGTTTTCTATTCTCTCTCCTTCCCTTCTCAGAGTCTCTCTCTCTCTCTCTCTCTCTCTCTCTCTCTCTCACCCTCCCCCTCTCTTTAAGGGTATCTGTTTTTTTTTTCTTTTTCTCTTTCTTTCTTCTTTTTTCTTCTTTTCACTGTCTTTTTTGGTAATGTTTCTCTAGAGACATTATCATAACACGAAAATTGATAGATCTAAATGTCAGTGCATGTAAACCTTTACAAACTTTGATAATCATAAACAGCTGAATAATATTACAGTGCGGCGTATTTTACTCCTGAATGTCATTTATTTTGTCCTTCCCTTTTGGCGTAGTGGAGCAGTCCTCGTGCTAATGAGCCGTTAAATGAAACCTCCATCAATCAATGAATCGATGAATGAATCAATCAATCATTCATCTGATTAATTAAGGATTCTTTAAGGCCAAGGCGTCTTATATTTACAACAATAGTTTACGAATTTCTTGGTGACTTTGTAAAGTCTCCATTTTTTGTCTCCTTTGTTTTTGTTTGTTTGTTTATGTTTTTGTTTTTTGTTTTGGTTTGTTTTTTTTTAGGAGGAGGTTATAGGTGCCATGTGTCAAAATACCCCCAAAGATCTACGGTTACTAGACGGTTTTAATACTGTAATTAAATGCTAGAGGGTACCTGGATAAACACTATATCTTACTCTAGCTCTTATCCTAACCCTAATCCCAACCATGACCCTAAATCTAGCTCTCACTCTAAATCTAACCCAAATCATGATCCTCCCGAAACCACTTAGCCTGATGTGGAAGTTTTCTCCTCTGGAGTCTAAGATCTAGATCTAGAATCTGCAAGATCGAATCAAATCGAAGGATGTAATTTGATTAGTCGAAAAGCAAAACTTGGTAGCAGTAGACTACTGAGTCAATTTTGACCACTTGGTAGGAATAATTGCGGTTTCTTTTACCTTAGCTAGGTGTATTACTTGATATATATACCAGATTTAGTCAGAGCTGCAACTATTTTTTAAAGCCAGTGTATGTAAACTCTCAGAGTTACTTTTGAATTTAATGACAAAACCTAGGCTATCATCACATTGTCCGTAAAACAGTGACTGTTTTGTAATCCTGATGTGTGATTCAGCTTAAAACACTGTATCATTATAAATATAACTGTTACAATTTCAAGGGTTAATAAGCACGTCTTGCTGGGACATACATTAATATTAAAATCTGGTGCTCAGTGAGGCGAAGAAGAAAAAGACGCCAGTTGCCGAAGTCAGGTGCCAAAATCTGTAACAAAGACAAAAAAAAGTGAAGCAATATCATTTTAACCCGTTCACTACCATGGATGGCAGGAACCACAAAAAGTTTAATATTGCCATTTCACAATTTTCAGATCTGACCACTGCGAATGTTAACCAGGAAATATAGTGCTAAAATAACCTCAGCAACATTCCGGCTATCTGGCTGTCAGCAATCGGCGAAAGGCACTGGGAATGAAATACAGAGAATTAAGACATACAGTCTATGCATCCACTTTAAAATCACTTTGAAATCTACCGAAAGTATTTGTGAAAATGTGAGAATTTATCGAGAGCGTTACAGAAATTCCTTACTGCCATCAGCGATACGGTTATCCAGTTTCAGAAGTTTTTTTGTTTTTTTTTTCTTGAGTCTGCCCTGTTGTGATCCTAGTCCTGTCATTTAAGAATAATGTACTTACAGTGTGTGTTACGTATTATTATGTCTTATCAGTTGTGAACGGAACCTCATTTTGAAGAGAAATAATAGGTTTTCTTATCTATATTATCTCAACTGCAGACATTTTTGTGGTGAAATGGGTTAAAAGACATATGGGCTGTAGGAATTGCAACATTACATTTACCTCATGATTTCGACATCTCCACGTGTGAAGTTGACACGTAACAGGTTAGCTTTCAAGTGTGATCATGAAACATCTGTAAAATACTTTCTCGGTAAAAAGAAGAAGAAAGAAAGAAAAAAAAAAACCTCGTGAGCTAAGGGAAGAAAATGGTGATCGAAGACGAAAAAACGTTTTCGCATGAAACACCTCTAGGCGGTCATACGTAGCACCAGACCTAAGCCAGAGGTCTGCCTCAAGAGATTTAGAGAACCTGATATTTATTAAAACAACGAGGCAGAAATCATCACCAGAAATTGATGTGAATTTTTTTTCGTCGTTATTGTTGTTGGAGTTGTTGTCTTTGTTGCCTCTGACGTTCTTGCTGCCGTTAATGCTATTGTTAAGTTAGTGTTGTTCTTGTTGTTGCAGCGGTTATTGTTTGTGATGTTCTTGCTGCCGCTGTTGCTGTTGATACTGTTGTCTTTGTTGTTATTTTTTGTTATCGTTGTGTTATTGACATTGTTCTTGTTCTTGTTTATATAGATCTTTTCACAAGTAAAGATGAAATCTTCGTCTTATTGACAGATGATAAACTTAGAAAAATCAAGTTTTCTAATTATATGTCCGATTTTTACCATCTATGAAATTGTAATCACGACCCTTTCCCGCTTTCCTCTCTCTCTCTCTCTCTCTCTCCGTCTAACAATTGTAATAAAGATCATAAAGTCCAGCGATGACTTTGCGTTCAATCAGAGACCTGAGGTCACTAGTTTGATGCCTCGCTGAGCGAGCAGACCTGTTGAAAAGACGGCGAAGGTTCCTGGGGACAGTGACAATTAAAACACCATGAAAAGGGACATTACCCTTGATATTACTATCATGAAACTACTGGGCAAGGTAGGAAACAACAGTGGCCTGTGGAACACTGGAAAGGACCAGTATTGGTGACTGCGAAGATGACTAAATGCTTTGATAGTTATTTAATTGTTCATAGGGGGGGGGGGGGGGATGCGGAAAGGGAAGAGAAGGATAGGGACGAGGGAAGGGAGAAAGGGGGGAAGAAAACAGGGACTCCGGACATCAAGAGCCATAAAGAAATAGCGTGTTTTGATTTTTTTTTTTTTTAAACAGAAGTCTCAACCACCAGCATTTTCAGAAAACAATTGGAACTGTTAGATCTAGCCAATGATCTTTTTGATAAGAAGACATTTTTTGTCCACTCCTTGTTTTGGGGGCGTCATATTGCCATCATAGTGACAAACCCGTTATTTCTGGAAAACAATGGTATATTTAAAAACAGGACAGAACGGCGAACAGTTAAACAGTATGAGAATAAAAGCATCTTAAAACCAACCAAGTAAGTATATAAACAGGTAAAAACTTAATTAATTAATTAATGGATGAATGGATGAATGAATGAACAATAAGTGTATTAATAATCAGGGGCAATATGTACATGTATGTAGCATATGGATTCATTGCAAGACGAACAACTAAATGCTGACTAGAATAATAATTGATAAACGCAGTCATTAGAGAAGGACTGTATAGTTTATAGATAATGGCTGTTTTATTCGTCCTTTCTGACAGCGGAAGGTTATCCAAATTATCGTGTGTCACAGAGTTAGGAGACGGCTGAACTGGTCACTGCATCATCCGAATTTCTGTAACAGTAAGTGCGGGACTACAAGTCGGCCTTTGGAGAAGCTTGATCTTGTGCATTGGCGCAGTGGTTCCCAACGTTTTGCACTGGCGACTCCTAACCCAAAGGATTGAAAGTCACACGACCCGTTAGTACTGGAGCTAGATTTGCACTTTATTTTCTGTGATGGAAAGGGAAAGAAGCATCTTATCAAAAATGTACACAAGAAATCTGTAATTATTTGTTAGCAATCTAAATCACAGTATTCGTCCAAACCTTAATTCACACAAAGAACACGATAATTCTTACAATAACATCGACACAGGTTTCAACAGCTATACAGCCCAGCTAATGGGATCTCAAGCCACTTCTAGTAAGGCTATACGACCTCCCTGCCAGGGCTTAGCGACCCCCGAGGGGATCGAGACCTATTGGTTGGGAACCCAGATGCTAGGGCATCACTGATGAGCTGAGCATCGTCTTTGTTTTATTGTTTTGTTTGCTTTTGTTTTGCTTTGTTTAAGTTTTTTTGTTTTTTTTTTTCTGCTTCATCGGTAGCCACTCCACTCATGACTGATTGATCATGGATGGGAACACACGCAGGAGTTGAGATCGATGCCCAAGCTCTTCAGAGTCTTATCATTGAGTCATCTCTTTCACAGACCTAAATGTAGCCTACTTCTTCATACAGGTGTCTGGTGCATGAAACCAACGAGAGAGAGAGAGAGAGAGAGAGAGAGAGAAATTCTCTCCTTCAGTGATTAAATGATCTCCTATCGTGATAGATGGGGAATTCTTGACATGGAACGTTTTCCGACAAGTGGGAAAAAATTATTTTTTAAAAAAGATCAGGACACTAAGTACTTATATTGTGCACGACAAGGAATCCGTAGCTGTGCAAGATCTTTGCAAAAGTGCAATAGGTGGAGAGTGACTATTTGGGGAAAATTTTCCAACACTGCGAAATTTCTACCCATATTTGATCTGGTCAAATCCAAGCAAGCGTAAAGGCCGAGATACTCATAATCAAAGGATTAAAGACCTGGCATTGAAATCTACAAACAAATAAATGAAGATTAGAAGACGAAGAAGACAGTAATGCCCATGATTGTGAAGAGATTGCCCAGTGTAGAAGAGCTAATTTGAGAACTTGCCAGAAATCGTCCCAGATAATCGAAAGATCTATATAAGGAACAAGTGAAACTTCAACATGGCGAGTATTACATATACTTCTCTTTATTTTGTCTGTTTGTTTGGCTCCTGTCCTGTCTTTCGTATGCAGACTCGGGCCTACTGTAAATATTGTCCTTTCATTCAAAAGGTGATTTTTCAATAGGCCTATCCCTAGTATACTGTGCTCCATTCATAAAACAAAACAAAACTGAACAACAACAACAACAACAACAACAAAAAACAGAAGAAATACACAACACACACACACACAGACACACATGCATACACACACAGACATGCACACACACACACATACACAAATATATGAAGACAGATAACGAGAAACAATAAAATGTAAAACTTCTGACATAGAAATCGCTGTTTTAAAAATTATACTTATTTATTTTTCCAACAAACCTCGGGCACAAGTAGATTTTAGAATCATTTAAACAAATTTATTTCTTCGTTCTTATTCCGAGAGGAAAAAAACATCTCAATGTATGCCGAGAATCAGATCTTCCGTTCTCTAGCGGACAACAATTTATTCTTGCTTGATGAAATCTGTGAAAAGACAGAATATTGCAAATTGGTAAATTCTAAAGGATGATATGGTTTCACTGTCATGTAGCCTCTTATTTTCTTCTTGAAGAACTAATGTAAACAAGGAACATTCTATAATTGTGTAATGCAAACATTTTCCTGTTCCCAGTATCGCACAGCATTATCATTCTTATTTGAAGTGAAAAATTGAAAAGTACTACTTATAAAATTTGTCTTGTTTTACAAACAATGACTACCTAAATATATATATATGAAGAGCTTATTTATCTGTTCTAGCTTGTTATCCATTTTGTGCTTCTGATTTAAAGATGTCTGCCTCCACATCTGGTGTGAAAAATAAAAAGATGTGGGTTGACTTGATCATCATGAATTATTTTGTCCTTTTCTATTCACAATTAAAAGGAAAAAGACTCATCCCCTTCTAAGGGGATACCGATGGTTTTATCTCTTCAAACAGATTGAACAAAACAGATGGAAATGACAGACAATTCTGAGTCAGGAAACAGAACTGAAAAACAACAACAACAAAACATTAATGTGATGACTGAGCACTCACCCGGAATTCCACCGGGGCACTTGCTCATACACTCATTTCTCTGGGCCCATCTACCCTCAAAGTTCTCTATATTCATATACATTTGAAGGCAGATACATCTGCATTTCTGTTCCTCCAGGCTCGACCAATCATCTTCATATCCAGGATTGGCCATGGTGCCAACCAGGAGAACCACCAAAAGGAGACAGACAAAATTCATCTGCAATAAACAAAAAGTAGGTCAGAGTAAACTTAAAAGATCTGGCCCTATGATATGTAGAATGCATAATAAAAATACATGCATGGGGTAAACAGACTTCTGAATGCCAGAGTCAGATCCACCCAGCCACCCACATAAACACACACACATACAAACATTCATACAACACAACACATACGCACATTGATAATCACACTTACGTATGAGTGAATGAACAAAGTGGGGGTGCGGGTCCTGAGAGTGACTTTCTGAATGATTGAACTAGGGATTTTTAACGCCTCAAATTCGGATTCAGCATATCCAGATAAGAGGACAGTGTGGAATAATTTTGTTTTACTTCCGATTGCCATGACCACGCCGCCATATTGGATTTTGTGTTTTGAAAGTTAGCTATTTTCAAAAGTCTGAAGCTGCTAAAGTACTGAATGGAATCATTTGAAGTTTTGCACAGGAATAATATAACCCTATGTAAAAGATAATATACATTTGTATTTTGTTTATATGCCATATAATGTTTGTTATAAATTTTTGAAATATGTGTATTGACAGATGTAAAAAGTTTGCAATTTTCCACTAAATATCTGATTTTCCTTCAAAAACGGAAATGAAATTTAGAAAAAGGGATGCATATTATTGAAATGGACAACGCATTTTCAAAATTTGAAGTCAGTTTATTCAGAAATAAAAAAGAGCCATCGCAATTGAATTTCCATAATTTTTCTTCACAGTCATTTTGGGTTGGTGTCGTTTTGAGGCATAAAACATGTTTCAGGCCCAGAACGTTATTTTTCTGTTATCAGAAGATGTCAAAGTGTCTAAAAAGAAAGATATTTAAAAAAACCAACCCAATTTTGATATTTTAGTCCAAAGACAAAACTATTTTCAGGACTCCCTCCTAAAGGAGACACAGGTCCTTGTCCAGAACCTCAAGGGCTTCAGACGATTGGTATACAACTCCCTCGGAGGGAACCGATGATTCCAGACGAGTTAAGGACTAAGAAGAAGAAGCAGACTGAAAATGTTATAGGTAGTTTTATATGTAAATCACCATAAAACTTTCCTAATTGGATTCTTGCTGTCTGCTTTGAATTCTCAGGAATAGAATAGTTGATGAATTCTGTTCATGAGATTCAGCACTAGCTGAACAATAACACGATCGTCTTATTTTTTCTTTTCTGTTTTCAAACAGTGAAACGAAATTTTTATGTCAGCTACGGGAGTAAGAAACGGGGAGAACACGGATCCATAAAGACACACACACACACACACACACACACACACACACACACACACACACACACACACACACACACACACACACACAC
>JBCEWB010800917.1:0-16378 GCA_039654565.1 Peronia peronii | reverse complement strand
ATCTATCTATCTATCTATCTATCTATCTATCTATCGATCTATCTATCTATCTATCTATCTATCTATCTATCTATCTACCTATCTATCTATCAATAAATGTATCTATCTATCTGTCTGTATGCCTGTCTGTCTGCCTATCTAACTATCAAATATCTGTTTGTCTATCTATCTACTGGGGATGTCTGTCTGTTATTTATCTATATACTGTCTGTCGGCCTGTTTGTTCGCCCACATGTATCTACGCATCCATCCATCTATTCGTACTCTTTCTTTCTGAGATTCCTTCTATCTCTCTATCGTTTTTCATCTCTTTATTTAAGCTCCAGAAGCAACCGCTCTGCATCTGTTGTGATGCTTGAGTTCCAGAAGGGAAAGAGCTGGAATATTTTTCTTTTATTCATCACGTTGAATGAGAGGACAGGGCAAGGACAACTGCATAAAAAGAGAGAAAGGTTACACGGCACACAGTTATTATGTTAAATGACAAAACATCTTTATCCACATGACTTTTTTGCATATTACACACATGTAGTGTCGCCTGTTAGATATCACCTTAGTTGACTTTACAAGGTTATAGCTGTAACCAGTTTCTGAAGTGATAGTTTAGTCTCGGCACTCGAACTGTGTGGCGGTGGCAAACAGTTGGAATCGTTAGTATTCTATGTATTGCTTCTTGAGTATTTCCTTTGTACCTAATGGTGAAATAATCTTACAGTGAAATATATAGGTCAGAGCCGACTTTCATTTGTAACCTTATTGTGTGTATTTGACTATCATAAGTATTTTGAATTCTTATTTCATTCTGGTTTTCAGCTGTGCTTGAAAGAATAAATCTATCTTGTTAATAGGACTTTAAACAAGATAAATGGCGGACACAGTGAACAGGAGGTAAAGTATATAAATCTATCTTTCGATATCTGACCATATTTGCATCTACTCATCCATCGACTCATCCATCCATCCATCCATCCATCCATCCATCCATCCATCCATCCATCCATCCATCCATCCATCCATCCACCCATTCAACCATCCATCCATCCATCCATCCATCCATCCATCCATTCAACCATCCATCAATCCGTCCATTTATTCATTCATTCATCCATCCATCCGTTCACTCAGCCATCCACCCATCCATTCATCCATCCATCCATCTATTCATTCATCCATCCATCCAGTCATCCATCCATCCATCATCCATCCATTGATCCATCCATCCATCATCCATCCATCCATCCATCCATCCATCCGTTAATCCATACTCGTCTAATACTAAGATTGTTTGTTTGTTTTGAAATTTAACGGCACATCAGCACGATTACGGCTATATTGTGCATAACACGGTCGGATAGCTTACTCGTCATCAAAAAGATCGATCAAAGCATATACAAAGTATAATACCCCTATGGGCGATACGTTTACGACTGTTTGTGGTTTTATATTCTCGACGTCTAATACTGGGAATAAATCTTGGCAACCAAGCCATTAATGTTTACCTACAAAATGTGTTATTTGGACTCATTTTACTACTTATGGCCATCCACTGGAAACACACCGTAGACATAATGTCATACACATTCTACAGGGTACGTTAAGTAATCTCTGTCTCTCTCTCTCTCTTCTCACTCACTCCTCCCGCCCTCCGTCCGACCGTTTTATGGAATAATTTTTCTGCTTAATAGATATTACTGGGACATAACTCAACATGAAAACACAACTATCAAAGGTGTTGTACATTTTTGCGATTCCAGCAAAATGCACCGCGTTTATGATGTGACATCTTATTTTCCTGCCACATACCTAGTTATGCGAAAAGGAGATCAAGAAAAAGATGATCCAAAGGATGATAATAGAATATGGCATCTCTGCAGTTTACAGAATTATTGGGGCTATCTTCTTCTGTATCAATGTCCTGATCAGGAGGAGGCATATTTCCATCTTTATATCGAAAGCATAGCTTCATCCGTAACAATCAGTTTTAATTTCGTTATGTGTTAACATTTTGGACAAAAAAAACTCTGATAACGAAAGCAGAGTCAAGAAGATGATTGTGATTATTCACGTGAGGGTAGTCTAATTTACCTAGAGAACCTCTCAGTGCTTTCTGGGTAATCAGCTGTGGACTAGCCCAAACGTAAGATTCTGGTGTTTATACTTTAGAATCCACTTATTCAGGAGAAATTCTACATTTAGAAAATACTAATCTATACGTTCATTTTCATTGTATATTGGCTGTGTAACGTCAAGGTGCACCTAGCTTGTTTTTAAAACCCAGTACATGATTTATTTTCTATCATCCATATCTCCATCCATAATCACATTTTCTTATTATATACAGAGATGGGACTTCGACGAAAGAAGAGCAAACCCAAGCCAATTCCAAGACAATAGAGCGTCATCTCGATGTTGCTAACAATACTCCACCAATTGTGCCGATTACTGACAGGTTGTTTTTGATAGTGTTGCAGCTATTTGTGATTGCTGTTAGTGATGATGGTCTTAATAGGTTGTAGGGATAGATAGCAGTACTGCATAGTTTTCTCCTTCCCTTTTTTTCTCTCTTCTCTTGTTTTTTCTTCTTCATCATCTTCCTCATCATCATAATCTAGTTCTTTTTCTGATCCTTCTTCATTTTCTTGTTCTTTTTCTTCCACTTAGTCTTTTGTCGCTTTTTTCTTTCTTTTCTCCTCTATCTCCAGCCCGCCCATCTCTTTGGTTCATTTTGCTGACTGCCATTGCTGAAAATGGTTGTGGTCAATGTGGTGAACTTCAAAACTATCTATTGGTTCATAATGTATGGCTTTATGATTTTGAAACCTCCTACTTCGAAGTCAAGAGCCTAGTCTATTATTATCATTATAATCAGTAATAGATCCACACAGTTCGTGGGGAAAAATTGATATGTTATCCCCCCATCTCCCCTTTCTTTTTTTATTTGGGACATTTCGATTTTGTCCGCTCAACAAAATTAGCTGACGAAGGTCTAGAATGCGTACTTTGGCTCATAAATTTGAAATATTGCTATGGAAAAATATCAGAATGCACAGCAGATGACTGAAATAACCCATTTTGTAGCACTTGAGAAGATGAAAGGTATTCTGATGAACTGCAAAAATATGCTCACGGAATCAAATGGTGAAATTTGACCTTGAATATAACGTTACCAGAATTACATCCAGAACTTGCATTTCTACTCCAAAATTAATTTAAATTATTGATTTTCTTTAAAATCTGTTGTTTTCATCATATGTTTCCCGTTATGTGCATTAACTAGTTGTTGTTCAGTGCATTGCTCTCAATGAAAACAAAAAAAAAACGAAAAGAAAGATGCCCTATGCATTTAGCTGTCACCAGATACAAAGCTAGTAAGAGTACCATCGAACTGAAACATAGATTCTTATTTGTGGTCATAGGCCGATTGTGTTGTTTCCATGGCACTTTTGTTACTGTCACTAAAAATGTGTGCTATTGAGAAAGTCTGGTTGAAAAAAACAAACAAACAAACAAACAAAAACAAACAAACAAACAAACAAACAAAAAACGGAAAGCTGCTTCCTTATTGGTACGTCTCTGTATCGCTAGATTTGGCAACACTTTCTACATTGGCAATGCCGGTGACTTCTGGCATCCGCCCTATCCTGTGGGTCGTGACACAGACTACAGAACTCATGTACGCAAAATCAGAGAAATGGAGATACGGCCGGACGATGTTCTGATTTGTTCTTTTCCGAAAACAGGTAAATGTACGTTGTAAAAAAAGATAGTAGGTCTACATAATAGGGTAGAAGAGGGCTCTGTTATAGAGCTTCCCAATTCCAAATGATGAATGGGTGGATAAATGGATGCATGAATGGATGGATGGATGGATGAATGGATGGATGGATGGATGGAGGGATGGATGGATGGATGAATGGATGGGTGGATGGATGGAGGACGGATGAATGGATTAATGGATAGACGGATGGATAGATCGATTGATGGATAAGTAGACAGCACAGATACAGACAGATAGACAGACAAACAGACAAGCAGATGGCTGACTATGTTGTACATCATGCTCCCAGGCACCCACTGGCACATGGAAATCATTCGCATGCTGATGGATCGCAAAGCAGAGTACATAGAGGATTCGTTGCTGTTGAAATGTTTTATTGATCTATCTACTGCTGATGTTGTAGCAACGCTTCCTTCACCGCGAATGATTATCACGCACGTCCCTTTCAGGTAAGGAGGATTCTACATAATTATGAACTTTTCCTGATTACCTCACCACCGCCATGAGATCGCTAAAAGTACTTTAGCAAGCCTTTAATAGAGGTTGCTCACGAATCGTTCACGAATGCCTTCATGTGTGATCTATGGTCGGACCTGATCTGTGTCGGCCACTGTTTGTTTTTATTTCTTCGATGCTTAGGATAAACCACAGCATTTTTTTTTCTGTGTTGATGGAACGTAGGCGTACAGCAATATTTCCTTTCTTTTCCTTTTCTCCTGAGCCTGCTGTTGCGTACCATACTTAGTCATGGTTGGGCATGGATCAAACTATAAGGCCCATCATTTGCCGGACGATAGTTGGGAATGAATGTGTGCGTGCCTGAGACCATGAAGTACGCGGCGGCGGGGAGGAAAGCCATTCTCCTCCCGCCGCTCCACATGGACAGGTGGTATTAAAAATATAATTATTCCTATTTGTAATTTCAATCAAGTTTTTTTTTCTCCATGCTCTCATCTAGGTCTCATGTAGGGGAAGGCGGACGGAAATTTTAAGAGTAAAATAATAAGAAAAGCACTCCTTTTAAGTTGCTCCTCAGGACATCTTTGTGACGCTGATATGAAAATGATGACAACTTCTGCTGTAGTCCGACTTGCTTTCAAGAAAATGGCCGAGATAGTCTGGTTTAGACAGACTGAAAGGCCTACAAAAACTAAAACTAAAAAAAAACCAGCAATATTTCGAAAATCGAAAGTGTGTCATTGAAAAATAGACTGCAGTAGTGGAAGGTCAAGGGTCAAATACGTGCATAATTATTAATATACAAACGTGGTTGATACTGATTATTCACATCAGTGGTTATGCATGTGTTTGTGGTGGTAGCAACAAAAGTGGTCGTAAAAGTGGTAGTAGAAGTATAGTAGTGGTGCTGGTAGACCTAGAAGTATCCAAAGGGAGCTACATGCACTGTGTATTGCCTGCATACTACGATGTCTATGAGTATAAAGAACGGCATCGCACATAGTAGCAGGAGTACTCGTTTCATTTGTATAGACAATACGAAATTCTCAGCGTTTATTTTTCTGTTTTTAGTTTTGCGATTTTCTGTTTCAGAATTAGACACAAATAATGATTCCATATTTCAATTCTAATCATATTTCTAGATTGATGAGATAATAATACAAAAAGTAATAAATTACGTCAGCCTAATTGCGACCATTGACACTTACTCACTCTCGAACTACTGAAGTTAGGTCTACTTTGTCCCAAAAACCTCCAGCCCCCTCCCCCCCAAACTCCCCCCATTCACCCTCTCCCCTACCCTTTAACCTCCACTAAACACTGGCCTCTGCCCTGTCAACTCTCTGCCGACCTAAAGGTTAGGTCTTGAATAAAAAGATTTATCGTAGTACCCAGAGTAGTGATAGTGGTTGCTGAAGATCATTATTTCTGTGCCGCCTATAACAGTAGTAAGCTTATATAGCCGAGAGAGAAGTACGAGATGCTATCTGAGCCCTCACTCCTTGTATGATCAGCTCTGTTCACAACTGCCCACAACAAGAATGAGAACTGAGATCTGTGTTTTTATTCAATCACGTGATTTAATTGTGTTGTAAAAGCCAATTGGTTTTAGTGAGTGACCTAAGGACTCAGTTAACATGTTGTTTACGTTCGAAATGGATGTCCATGCTAGACCAAAAAGCAAGTATCATCAATTTTACGCCAAACTTCGTTAAGAAAAAATACTGAGACCTATGACATGATAAAAGTGATCTGTGGTGATACTGTTTTGTATCGAACTGCATATTTTGAGTGGCATTCACTATTTAAGAGACGCAGAACTTTACTTGCAGATGATGAGAACTGTGAAAGTGTGAACGCCTTTCAATAAATACAACGCAGGAAAAAGTGGAAGGAATTTATAGGATTGCGCACCGTCAATTAATACTCCATGGATAAATCGCTGTCAATTCTGACTCCTGGTGTGAAATTCTGAGATAGCTGAGCAAGACTTGAGACGCAAAAGACCTGAACTTCGGCGTGATGGCAAATGGATCTTCCAACAGGGCGATGCATCTGTACACATTGCGTTAAAAATTCTTACTTTTTTTTTTTTACCAATAGCAACATGGGTGTCATTCCACATGCACGGTACTCACCAGATCTGGCCTTTTGTGACTTTTTCCTGTGCTCAAAAAGAAATTGTAAGAGAAATTGTATTTCAAACGCCACTGATCTGACAGAGTGAAAGAAGTAAAACATGAATAACAGATGGTCCTTCACAGGCTCACAGAAAACGACCTCTGTAAGCGTTTGATGATGGCAAACATGTTGCAAGCGGTGTATTAACGCTAGGAGGAAACTATTTCGAAGACAAAAACGAAATCAAACGGATGTGTTGTTCAGCATTTAGAGACATAGTCCCGGAACTTTTTGATACCATCTCGTGGGCATAAAAACAAAAATAGTTATAGCAGTGTGACTGTGATAGTACTAGTAATAATCGTAGCTGATGTGGTCGTGGTTAGCTACTAGACAGTTTCAGATCTTGAAACATCGAAGCTGTCAGATACCACTTATCGAATCGTTAAGATTAACCAGACACACAATGTAGTAACCATGCCGAGGCATCAATCAGCCGGAATGACGTTACAAATCGTATCTAACAAAGTCACCATTGGAGTTGTCACCCCGATTGATGCACATATAACTCACGGAGACGCAATTAAAAAAAAAAAACATATACTGCACTTGGCTTATTCGATATGATATCCCTTACAGGCACCTTCCCAAACAAGCCCTGGAAAAGAAGATAAAGATCGTTTTTTTGAAGAGAGATCCCAAGGATGTCTTAGTCTCCTACTATCAAATGCTTCACAGCATGAAATCACCCTTGGGTTATCCAGGGACATTTGAGCAATTCTTCTATACTTACCTGGAACTTGGAAGTGAGTACGCACTGTGGTGTAAGGGCGTATTGGGTCTAAATAAAAAGATTTTAAATTTAAAAAGAATTTAATCGTTTACAAGAATGAGAAAGATTGAGGGAAAGAGCTGGAAGAAAGGAAATTATGGTATTTTAATCTCAGCATTTGAATTATACGTATCATCATGATCATAACGGAAATAGTCCACTTCATTTTATTTGTTTTTAGAAAGCGAGACAGACTCAATTTGCCTGATTCAAATGCACAGCATGCAAGAAGTGAAAAAAAAAAATCCAACTTTTTCTTATTTCATATTGACGAAGAGCTTTTGAATTTTTTTTTAAACCAGAAAAGTATAGTTCACCACATGCACTATATAGTATTGTTAACTCAAATTCTTCTTCTCCCCCTCCCCCTAAATGACCTTGCACAGTTGAGCTATGACCCTGATGATACGGCTCACTGAATTCAGTATCACAGATACACTTAAACTGACTGTTCATAATATTCTTGTCCTACTGAAGTCTTATAAAAAAAAAAAACTCAACAGGATATCATAATCGAGAAAATTTACGTTTTTTAACAGTAAGCACACTGTATTTGGGAAGAATATTTTGGTTTGCCCAGTCTGGTTTGGCTTTAATTGTTTATATGCTTGTAGATTATGAAATTTATATTTTTCTTATTGAACTGTGACTTCCAGTTAAGAATCTTATAAAATCCTACAGTAACCATCAAGCTTTATTTTCATTTTGAGCTTGCTTTCCCATGGTTCCAGTTTATAGTTAACTACACTCGCACCAGTAAATGCACAGTATGGTCCTGTAGTAATTGTAAACGTATTCTCGGAATGTTCTCTGCCTCCCACTGAGTGTACAACATAAACAATAATGCTTTAATGGTTATATCATTCTTTCAAATAATTTCAGATTCAGTTGTATGATTCTTTCAAATAATTTCAAATTCAATTGTGGTTCATTTGTGACCAAACCATTAGAAATGTTCTTGCTCTGCCGCCTGAATTACATCAAGACCTAACACAAGATTTAAAAAAAAGTCACTCAAAATTGATGAGGCCACAGAATATATTGTAAAATACATTCACACTCACTTGCACGTGGATCAGCAACATGTAACAGAACAAGACAGACTCGAGAAACACCATTGAAAAACGTATCGCTGGGGCAGAAATAGTGAACTTTCATTTGGGATTATAACTGCATATTAATCACACCATAACACAGTGAATGCACGTGAAGTACAGATGCCAGAAAAGCTGGCGTTGTCGAGATTCTTTTTTTTGTTCATGATCTTCCCGTTCTCCTATGAGTATCAATGTATACTCACCATCCCAGAGTTCAATAAATTTACTCCCTCTCTGTCCAGCGCACTACGGCGACTTTTTCGATCACCTGATCGAATATCAGAAAGGTATCGAGAGTCACTAAGATGTAGACATTTTCACGTCTGTTTTTGAACTCAGTAAGACGGTAAGTTCTCATTTTTCTTGTTTTGTTGTTGTTTTTTTTTAATTTCAATATAAATGGATGGGTGGATGAACGGACCGATGGATGGATCAAAGGATGGATGGATGGATGGATGGATGGATAGATGGATGGATAGATAGATAGATGGAAAGATGGATGAATGGATGGATGGATATCGATAAACAGTTGGATCGGCCATTTGTATTTATTTATTTATCCATTTATCTGCTTGTTTATTTACTTATTTATGTAATCGTTTATCTATCCATTTCTATGTTCATTATTGGAAATTACTTCATATGTTGTATCATATGAAGATACAAGAATCTTGAAGAATCTTTTTCCAACGTTTTCATTGCCAAGAAATTTGCAAACACTTATCTACACTATAAATCTGCAACAAAACCCAAAAAAGGAATGAACTCGAAAACTGCTGAATATATGTCTCGCGGCCAGTCGAAATGAGACATAAGTCGCTGAGCTAGAACGGAGAAATCGGGCTTTGAATGTGATGAGGGGGATCAGATATCAATTTTTTTTTTTTTACTGCAGAAATCGAAAGTGCATTCATTTCTGAACAAGACAGTATCGGTCTTACCCTCCATTTATAAATATTTCTTCATTAAAATCGAGTTTTTGTGAGGTAGGTATGTAGATTTATGCGGTCGACCGTTCATTTAAACTCCGTTTTCTCGGAATTTCGGTCATTGCTGGGGATCCCTCATTGTCTCTTTAAACTGCAATATCTCTGGCTAGAATAAAGTTAGCTCAAAACTTTTTTCACCATCTGAAAGGGTATATAATAAGCTTTCACGTGATACCAAAAACCCCATATGGTGCAAAATCGACATACGTCTCATTTTAACTGGCTGCGAGACATATTCATCTGAAATTTGTCACACAACAGTGATGCATAAAGATCTGTGTCTTTATTGACATAAAGCCGAAAAAAGCTTACCATTGTAGACGTTATCCTAAAAAGTGATACTAACTGAAAAGTAAACTCAGAAAAATCTTTGATCCGAATGGGACATTCGATAGAATAACGCCTTCAAAACACCAAACACGTTTTCTTTGAATACCATTCAGTTTAATCATCCAAAATTTCAACATGGCACACGCTTGCCAAACACTTTAAGTCGCTGGACAGTATCGGTTTGACCAATATTTAAAAAATCTCCTACGAAAGCCGTGGGTTTTCGTCTATTATAATATAAAACTGGAGCAGCAAGTATAGCATATGGCTTCGGAAGATAGAGTTCGAGATAAAATGTGTCAGAAAGAACTGGAATTATTATTTTTTCGTCGTAGGGTTTTTATATTATCTATATGTATATAGAACAAAACATATTATCTGGCAATTCAAGTCTACTTGCCTTCATCAATTTTCTCTGCAACCGCTTCGAAGCGTATAAAAAAAAAAAGAAATAAACATTTTAAAAAAATCATGCAAACTTTCTGTATACATGTATTTCATTGATCGCATTATGTGATTTCCCCAGGATCCCGTTGGTGGAGTGAAGAGACTGAACCAATACCTCGGTACCGGATGTAGTGATCAGCTGTGTGAAGACATTGCCGCCGTCTGCGGTTTCAAGACATTGAAAGCGGAAAAGGACGCCAAAGCTCCCGCAGCCTTAAAGAATCTGTTTAAGAACAAGGATGTACAGGAAAGGTAAGAACCATACACTAAAATACTCTGACCAAAAATGCCTTTCACCTAACAAATCTGTTTCAGAACAAGGAAATTCCAAGTAAAAGAAAGATGATAGCCACATACTAAAAACTTTGACGACGCGTTTTCCCTGAAAAAAACATGTTTCAGAACAAGAAATTTGTATGTATAGGAAAGGTGATGGCCACTGTATCTAAGAACTTTGACAAAAACGTGATTTCCCTGAAAAAAAAATGTCTAGGAACGAAAACAATTGCATTTACAAGAATGGCGAGAATAACCATACTAACGTATTTTGACAAAATGATTTTTCCCTGAAAATCCTGTTTCGAGAATTTTGGGAATTACGCCGGTACCTTTGGAATTTCTTTGTTAAAAAATGGTGAAGGAAAAAAGGTTTACGATACTGAAGTAATGAAGCAGATTCTCTTCTAAAAGTTGATGATTGAAGGCATGCAGAAAATAATTAAACCAAAATGAAAATGGCGTTTTGTCCAGCCAGATTAGCCGAGACCTATGCTACAAAATGAAATCTGGGCTGCTCCCTGTGGCCATACGGATGACGAATTGTCGATATCAGACGCTGGGGCGAATAAACAGTTTAATATGTTTGTTTTCTTTTCTCTGTTTTAAATTAACTTTCATCGTGAATTTTGACATGAAATTTTGGCCAATCTATGATAAGGAGGATTGTGGGATGCCACATCTATTCACTGTGCAATTGAAAACAGACTATCTTTTCTGCTTATTTTCTCCAGTACTCTGTTTTAACATCAATAGTGAAATGTGATATAATATAAATATTGTCTTCACATTAATGAAAAGTATATATATATGTTTTTTTCTCACAAGTGCTTATATCATCCACCTGAATTAAAATGGTTGTGATCCTGATGATGGCACTGTGACATCCTTATTTAATATCAATGTGTGTCGTTGCGTCTTTACTTATTTCATCTGTCTTTCTGTCCAGGTGAAGTAGGAGACTGGAAGAATCACCTCACGGATGAGATGAATGAAGTTTTTGAGAAAGAGCTCCAGCGTCGAATGGCTGGATATAAAGACCTCCTGGCAAAATAACAACTGAGATCTACCTCATGAAAAGAAATAACTGTACCGGTGCTTTTTGTAAGACAGTTATCATACATACTAAATTTATTGTTGTTACTTCAACTATTAACTGCAGTGTTATTTAAAGATCCTATCATTTTATGTTAACCCTGACAAATATACATCAATGTATAAATGATGTTTCAATAAGAATGAAAGGGAGCGTATAAAAAAAAAAAGTTCTTTTGGAAACAAATTCGATTTTGGTTTTTTGTTTTCTCATAAAAGATCAGTTTCTTCTGAATATGAAAATGGTATTGCAATATGCTTATATCTATTTTAACGCATTTGAACCATGTTCATACCAGAATGTGGTTCCCTCAAGGTGCTGCATGCAGTGTGGATCAGCAATATTTCACTGAATACAAGCAAACGATGTATAAAACAATTGATTGTGACCTCTTCTAGCAAAACCTTGAGCTTGAGTACCAGGGGTGGTCACTGGGTGACCATTCTGAGACTCACAATCACTCGGAATATCAGTATAAGCTTTCATCACGTGGTCTACAATGAATTTCCTTCTCCTAAGAAGAGTGAATTTCTCTTTTATATCTGCTGCTTCATAGCAATCTATCTTAATAAAAGTCAAGGCGTTCTTGATTTTGCCAAACAAAAAAAAAGGTATGGTGGCACAGATAAGAACCAAGAACTCGGAAGTGACTAAGGGTGATAGGATCAACATTGAAGAAAAAGATATGCACAGAAAGCCAGGAAAACGGAAAAAACAACAACAAATAAACAAACAACCAACCTCCCCCCCCCCCCGCCCCTCAATACACACACACACACACACACACATAGAAGTCCTGGGGAGAGACCTTGTATCTCAGAAAAAGTTGTCTGGAGGCTGAAAGCCTGCTACAAAACTCTCCATGTTAACAACAACAACAACAACAACACAACTTTAAAGCCATTTTTTCTCAAAACTTCGACTCTTGGTTACTATTTTCCTATTCACTTTTCTATATTTAGACGGATCTAATCAAATCTGGTTTATGAAAAAAGGGAGAAAATCATGTGAAATTTCATTCATTTTCAAAAAGATCCTGGAAGAATTTTTTTTTTGACATGGAGAGCTGAAAATAGCTTTTTAGATAATGTGTCAAACAATAAGTTGACCAGGTTTCATCAAGAGCCATTGAAATTTTCGGAGGAAATAGATTTGAAAGATAACCATTTGAAAGTGGCCAAAATCGAAGATGGCGGCATTGCCATGGCAATTGTTCGAAAAAGTTTATTTATTTATTTGTTTATTTATTATACTACTTTCCTCTAATCTTAATATGTCGAATTCGATGGAAAAGGCTTAAATTGTCTCCTTCCCCTTAAACAGGAACACGCATTGCAAGGTCACATTACTAAGAATAATTTCACTCCCAGTAGAAACGACATTAGTAAATCAAACAACAACAAAACATAATTATTACAAAATCATGTTGTTTTGAAGCCCGCTTATAGCACCTCAAAAACAAGAGAGATAAGTCTATGCCACGTCTATTGCACGCCGATTTTAATTAAGCCCCAGCTTTTGCGATCTGGTTCAAAAGCGAGTGTGTTGCATAATGTTTTGAATGTTGTCACGTCTTACCATCTGGATATTATCGTGGCTGATAATTGAATAGGGTTTTGCGCCTTCACATTATATTATTATTTAGCACTGCAGTGCAATTTTCGCGAACATCTTCACAAAAATAGAGAAACCCCTAAAGATTGGCACAATGACTGATAGACGAATCGTGTTCTTGAACAAAATGCTATTGTGTTTACAAATTTAGGCCAAGGCGACATTTTAAAAAAATGGCACGGGAAATGATGCCATAATATTGTGAGGCAACTGTTAAAACGCACAAGTGAAAATGGGAGGAAAAGGTTTCCCTTATGTAAAGTGTTTTGTTCCTTTATTATTATTTTTATTATTTTTGATTGGTTGGCAAAAACCACGTAAAATTGTAGGAAGTGTTATCAAGCAATGAATAATAATGGCATTTAACACAACCGAATCAGCACAATTTTTGTTCAGAAAGCTTTAAGAAATGAAATACAGAATCTTAAGATGATTTCTCATAAAATGTGTCCAGTAAAATAAATTTTTGTTGTACCAATTTCAAGAAATTCTCTGTCAGTTTGCTTGTATATGTGTGTATATATATATTATATATATGTGTGTGTATGTGTATGTGTTTCCCTAAAACAAATACATCAAAAGGAAAAAGTCATGTTGTTTCTATCCTTCCTTCTTTACTTTTTCTTTCCTTTTTTTAACGAAAAATTACAACAAATGATATCTTTTATTGACACAATTATTACTTAAATAATCTTTTTTTAATTAAAATTCGATATCAACTGAAAGTTTCAAGATAATATTGATCAGTTTATTGAGTTTACACAGACAACAACAACATCACAGGTCAGGAAGGGGGGAGGGTCTTGAAATGTGAATTTTGCTCAAAAGATGCGATTTTAGACTTTTGTTTTCTCTTAAAAGGTCGGCCTTTTCTAAGTATAAAAACGGGTACCAAAAAGTGGATATGTCCTTTCTAGCGTGTTTGACCCAAGATCATTCAACGGATATCCCGGCCCACTTTCAACCAGGATTTGGCTCCCACCGGTTGTGCTACATGCAGTGGTAAATCATCATTGTTTGATTATGTATAGGCAAAGAATGCATAAAACACTTGATTATGACCTAGGTAGGGGGTAGAACCTCTACAGAACCGGACTTCCAACTGGCCTAACAAGGTTAAGAAAAAAAGAATTAGAATGAAAATAAGAAAGAGGGCAAAAACATAGAGAAAGGCATGAGAGAGAGAGAGAGAGTGAGAGAGAGAGAGAGAGGGGGGAGAGAGAGAGGACTTGTTGAACACACGAGCAGGGGGTATGGAGCTCTGACAGAACCAAACTATTGACATGGAAAGATTAAAAACAAAACAAACACTGCAATGGAATTGAATAAAAGTAGGAATGAAAGTTGGACATGGAAAAAGGCAGGAGAGAGAGGAGTGGAGGGGGGGGGGATGGGGAGGGGGAGGGGGAAGGAGTAACTGAGAATTTGTTGACAGGAAGCAAGAGGTGGAGCCAATACATAACAACTTCGATAAAAAGCTCTTTTCATCAGTAATATTATTTTCCCACCTATTCAAATGGATCTATAATGTAACACAGTATTAATGGACAATTTATTGCATCACTTCATTTGTTATCTATAAACTGGATTTTGTTAAGTGTGAATTAGAATGAAATCTCAAAACTACACTGCGAGTTTCTGGACATACAAGTCCAAGGAAAAGGCGTTTTGTCGAGCTGTTTTGGTACTGACTTGATGTGATTATCAAAAGGTCAACTAGCTCCCTGGTTATAACAGTCTGTTTGGCTCCTGAACAAACGCTATCCATATTGTAGGCCTATGTTATGAGGTTCCAGAATTAATAGGGTAATATTCTATCGTGCTAACATTCTGGTGCAATCAGGCTACAGCAATATCAGGATAACCTTAGAGCCTGCTGAAATACAAACATATTGATAATGTAAAGATCCAGCCCAGCTTTAAAGGGGAGTGAGAGGATGCCTCGTTGATGTGATTTATTATTATTATTATTATTATTAAAGATAGACTATTTTAACCTTTTAACCTTTTCCATTGGTGACAATGGTACTAACGATGATGATATGTTGATAGTTTTGGTGATAGTGGCACTGGTGATGACGGTGGTAGTATAATGGTTGTGGTAGTTTTGATGATGGTGGTAGTGTTGGTGATAGTGATAATGTTGGTAATTGTGGTAATGGTAGTGGTAGTGTTTGTAGTGATAATGGTAGTGTTTGTGGTGGTGATAGTGGTAGTGTTTGTGGTGGTGATAGTGGTAGTGTTTGCGGTGATGACAATGTGGTGATAATGGTAGTGTTTGTGGTGGTGATAGTGGTAGTGTTTGTGGTGGTGATAGTGTTAGTGTTGTCATGGTGATAATTGCACTGTTTGTGGTGGTGATAGTAATTGTGTTTATGGTGATGATAGTAGTAGTGGTGGTGATAGTGGTAGTGGTGGTGACAGTTGTGGTGGTGATGATAGTGGTAGTGTTTGTTGTTGGTGATAGTGGTAGTGTTTGTGGTGAAACTGGTAGTGGTAGTGACAGTTGTGGTGGTGATAGTAGTAGTGGTGGTGATAGTGATTGTGTTTGTGGTGGTGATAGTGGTAGTGGTGGTGATAGTGGTAGTGTTTGTGGTGATGATAGTGGTGGTGTTCCTTGTTGGTTTTAGTAGCAGTGGTGTTGATGATAGTGGTAGTGTTTGTGGTGGTGATAGTGGTAGTGTTTGTGGTGGTGATAGTGGTAGTGTTTGTAGTGACAGTGTAGTGGTAGTGACACGTAATGTTTGTTGTTGGTGATAGTGGTGATGATGATGATGATAGTGGTAGTGTTTGTGGTGACGATAGTGGTAGTGTTTGTGGTGATGATAGTGGTAGTGGTGGTGACAGTGGCAGTGTTTGTGTTGGTGATAGTGGTAGTGTTTGTGGTGATAGTGGTGGTGTTCGTTGTTGGTGATAGTAGTAGTGGTGGTGATAGCGTAGTGTTTTTTGTTGGTGATAGAGGTCGTGGTCATAATGGTGGTGAAGTTGGCTAGTGTGACTTAGCCATGGCGAGGTGTTGCTGTGAGCCGGTCCTTGTTCCTAAGGGTCTGTGAGCAAAGCTGATGACGGACAATAACATGCTGTTTTTGTCAGATAGACAGCCAGCCAACCAGATAGACAAACATTCAAATATACTCACAGACGGATGAACGGACAGGCAGACGGACGGACAGATAAAAACATAAATAGATACAGGTAGATTATAAATAGAAAGATAAATAAACAGACAAAGAGGCAAACAGACGGAGACAGATAGATAGATAGATGGATATAGATAGATAGATAGATAGATAGATAGATAGATAGATAGATAGATAGATAGATAGATAGATAGATAGA
>JBCEWB010800806.1:0-16378 GCA_039654565.1 Peronia peronii | reverse complement strand
AAGAAGAGAGGAAAGAAAGCGGGACAGAAGACAGAAGCAAGGAGAGAGAGAGAGAAGAGATGTCTCCCCTGGAATGTTGAGGATGGCACTGCATGGGAGACTCCCCACCGATGGCGGGTTTACAGCATCTGCAGGTGGGAGCAGAGAACCTATTTATAAACCCCGGACCCCCTCGGGGACATACATACATACATACATACATACATACATACATACATACATACATACATACATACATACATACAATGGTGTCCTTTAAAAATTTAGATCGACTACCATTTTAATAAAGGCATACAGAATTATAAATTATCTGAGTGGGAAATAGAGACTAAAGAGAAAATAACAAATTGCAATTGAATGATTTGCTCAGTGTTGTTGATCTCGACCACTATTCAGTATGGAAATAGGAAGCTTACTCTATTTAAACATCAATTGTGCAGTTATACTTTGGGAAATTCCCGTCATATTGTCCGCTTTGTAAACACTACCTATTTCCGATTACAAACGATTTTTTCCACTACCAGGAATCGGCTAGTTGTGAAACTGAAAATGTCAACTCTTTCAGGTTTGCAATATTTTTCGAAGAACAGATGCCATCAAAGATTAATATCAACTAATTTTGTTTCTTTTCTGGTTTGAAAATTTCATCTTTAGTGTGAATATCGTGTGATTGGCCATGTTTAGTGAACGATATTGCTGAAGTTTTGGATAGCAATATAGTCTAAGTCTAATAGATCTTTCTGTACGTTCCCGCAAAACGGCGTATTTGATTCAGAATTTATGTTATGTATTTCACTGTAATATTTACTTGAACCATAAAATACTACATTAAAATTATGATTAGTCTCAGGTGTCATATTCTTGTTCAAAAAAAAAAAAAAAAGCGTGTACAAATTTACAATGATTGATACTGTAACCAGTATGCAACCTTTCAATTTCTTTCATATAATTTTGTCAACACACAGCAGGGCCCGTATTTATAATTGTATCGTAAGCCTATCATAAGCTTACAACAGCCGTAACTCGCTGCAGTACGCTTACGCCGTATTTATAACACTCACCTAGGCTCGAGCTCTGTCCTAACTTCGGTTCTAACTTATGACAGGTAAAGAGGTGTCGGAAGGGACTCGTAAGCGAGCCAGAGGCAAGAGAAAAGGTGGCCGCGGCCTTTTGAGCGAGACACTGCAGGAAACACTGCAAACCTAAGAATGTATAATTATAATAGACGTCAACGAATTTTAGGCAACTGATGACATCCGTTTGATGTTTTTGACGGTAGAAATTTCATTAAACAACAGAAATTAAATAAAATTAAATCATCAACTCAACCAAAATTTTAATAAACGACAATATGCGCAGTTCTAACGATCTAAAGCCTTTAGCCATCTCCTTACCCTTTTATAATTTCAGAGACTATGTACGAGAACATTTAGATCTACCAAAAGAAAATGGGATTTTGTTTGTCAATGTATGAATATCCGTTTCGTTTTCCTCCTATGTATATGTTTTTACAGTAGCATCTCATTTGTTTTCTACTCACACATTTACAGTCGAAATACATTAACTGTCTTTCTTTCTTTTTTTTGTTAACCTCTTTTGTTTAAAACCATCCATGTTTTCTTTTCATCCTTTTTGCGTTTTCGTCTTCCTTCTTTCGAATCATTCACTGATTAGCATCAAACCTAATGTGTGGTGAATTTCAGTGGGCCTTCCTTTAGTCCCCTTTTCGCATCATCTACTGTTACCATTTATTTAAATTTATTTTTTCCCTCCTAATTTAATAATTGATACAAATATAAAAAGGAAGGCATCTATTTTCAAGGGGCTTTAAATGTATTGCCAATCACTCATAACCAAGAGCTTTTATCCTAAATTCCCTACCCACCTTGTATGTGTGTGTGTGTGTGTTTTTATTGTATGCGCGCTTCTTCTAGAATCCAGCAGGCTCATACAGGAGGCGCCTTGATCGATTCGGTCCATCGTGTGTGGCTCTCAGCGCGCCCGCAGCATCTATTGCACAATCTTACATGCACATTTGCATTTTGCGGCCGTTTCTGTGCCCAAACACCTCTTCTGACAAGTGTAGCTAGTATTGGTTTAAGTAGGTGATTATAAGTAGCACAGAAAGGGCCTGCCGTAACTACGGGAGAACTAGCGTTAGGAGCACTCGTAACTCAGGCCAGTTACAGCACGATTATAAATACAGCCCCAGGGCTAAAACTCATAGCTTCCCAACCACCTGGCATCTGTTTCATTCTTACCTAAAACATAATCTAGGCAGTTTCAAAAGAGATAACATCTAACATTGTCCATGTAAACTATTCACACTCTGGATCTAGATAGATCTATTTGTTGATTAAAAGAAATTGTTTCTGAAGTCTGAGCCTGTTTTATCAAATATATAGGAATATTGCGAACAGTTGTCATGGTTAGGGCCAGTGTTGGATGTTCTACTCATATCTCCATAACTAGTTGGGACTGCACTTTTAAGAGTAAATCGACATAAATATTAGTGTCATTAATATCCGTGAGAGTCAACTTTCAAGTGAACATTTAGATTTTTTTGTTGTGCTGCTGTGAGATTCATTGTGTTGGCATCTTCCAAAGAATTGGTTATGGGTTTAAAAAATAATAATAATAATAAAGAACTGTTGTATTATTTTTGGCATGGAGGGTGGTTTAATCATTGATCTGATCATGTAGAGTTAACTTTGGAAAATTTTCTGGCCCACCTCTAGAATTGTAGTGTATTAAATTTAAATCAATTCGATATACATATAGGCCCTAATATAAATTCTTAGAAACCAGGTTTCTTAGTATCATGACTCCCTGTTTTTTTCTTTCACTTTGTGTCTATTTTGTATTTTATTTATTTGTTTCAATAAATTCATATTTAGTTTATTAAGTGTAATAGAAATAAAAAACAAGATAGATCTGAAGGAAGAGTTTCACATTATAGGATTTGTAAATCATGTTAGTAATACTGGTGATAAAAATGCAAAGATAAGTCAGAAGTTTTACAGGAGAGTTGGTAAATACCACAATTTTTAAGGAATGCCTGGTATCGTTATTGTCAAAATCATGCCATTGGCAGTTCTTCAACCAGATAAAATTTTTGAGTCTTGTGTTGAGCAGAACTATATTCAAATATTTGATCCACTGTTTCTAAATACTGACAATAGGTCAGTGATACTGTCAGAGTCTAATTTTATCACTGTCATCAGTAATAGTAAAAAGTTTTAATTTTTTTCATGTTGTTATTTAGACTCAGATGACGAATCAGATCAGCGACCATCATTTGGTAATCCATCAGCAAATATGGCAGCTCCATATGTGCCCCAGCCTGGCGGACTACAAAAAGCTGGGATGAAGAGACCTTATTCATCAATGACTGCTCGAGGGGATGCCCAGCACAATGGCAGGCCACAGGATGAGCCATCAGCATTCATCAAAAAACCAAATGAAGCTCCTGTTGAGATGTCAGAAATGGCTCGCAAAATGATGGTATTGAATTTTTTTTTTTAAATCATACAACATCTTGATTTTGTTGCTAGACCAGAGATTCACAATCTAACTGAAAAATAGTAATCCACTGTAGTCAGTGCCATAGTTGACTATCTGCTTCTTAAAGTGGATTCCTGGAACGCTTTGCCTACTTAAGAACAGTCAATTAAAACAAAAAAGAATTTGATATATGGAATATTAAATTTACTCATCCTTAGTCATTCCTGTGTCTGTGGCAATCAACTGTAGCCAAAGATTCACATTCTGCATCACTGCAAGCTGAATGAGTGGATGATGAACTGGAATCACAGTTTTCTAAACAGCTTTACCTGATGCTCATGGAAACAAATTTTTCATTATTTCAAACACTGTCATAAGAATGCTAAATATTCCATATTTTCATCATCACTCATGTGAAATTGTGTATTTTTCACCATTATGAATCATGAGGCTTTATGTCAACATTGCAGGATTCTAAAGTGCTTTTTAATGTAGTTTCACAAGTGAAGTGAAAAAATTATATTAAGGCAGTAGCACTATCCCAAAGCTACATTGCAAATCTGAAATGACTTGTTAGCATGTTAAATCTGTTACTGAGATAAAACAAATGTAATGATTTTACTAAAAGTATGGATTTCTCTTCTTGGATGTTTCTCTCAGGCAAGAATGGGACACAAAGAAGGTGAAGGTTTGGGTAAACATGGTCAAGGACGTACACAGATTGTGGAAGCTTCAACTCAGAGAGGCCGTAGGGGTCTGGGTATGGTTGTGGCAGGTCTGGAGCCTGCAAACATTGAATGGGATTTCAACAAAGAAGAGGTAGGATTACTGCATATCCCTCATTGTAATCAGCTAAAATAGATAGTGAAGCTTCCTAATGTGTCAAATTTCTTAGTTATATTAACTTTGCTGCAAGAATGTCTGTTAAGACATATCTTTTCTGTAGTAGAAGAGCTGAATTCTGTGTGTTCATAAATATGGATTTTGCTAAAAAAATGCGATTTTGGGTTTTTATTTTCTCTTAAAAGCCCTGCCTTATCTGCATATAAAAATGGTATCAAAAAGTGGATATGTCCATTCTAACGTGTCTGACCAATGGTCATTCAACTGTAGGCCTATTTGGCTCCATCTGGCTACTATGTACATGCAGTCGTAGATCATCACTATATGATTATATATAGGCAATAAGTGCATAAGACACTTGATTATGACCTCTTATAGCAACATCATGAACCCTAGTGCCAGGGATGGACATTGGATGACCACTATGAGGCAAAAAAAATGCTGATCATGCAGATTATCAGTGTCAGCGTTCTAAAACGAATTTCCATGTCCCATAAATTGTGACATTTTCCTTTCTTTCTGGTGCTTCAGAGCTCAGTTGTGGACTATATGCCATAGTAAAGGTCAAGACACTCTTGGTTTAGACCAAAAAAAAAATATGGGGAGCACCCTCAAGAACCCGGTATTTACTCTATGGGAGTCCTTATAGTGATGGGGGATAGGGAGCAAAATTCGAGAAAAGATACACCCAGAAAGCTGAAAAATGGCAACAAAATACACAGAAGTCATAGAGAGAGGGCTAGTATGTAAAAAAAGTGCTGTTCCGATGCTGAAAGCCGAACAAAAAATTCTCCATGTCCATTTTTTGATGAAAAAAAACTTCAAACGCGTTTTTCTCAAAACCCGTTTTTTGACAGTTTTTTGCTATCTGCTTTTGTGTTTCGAAACCGATTCTTACCAAATTTGGTATACATCATTTTCATAACAAGACTAAAAAACATACATATGCGTGGCCCATTCGGTTGGTAAGCTTTTGAGAAAAAAGAGTTTTTACTATGAAAAAATGGCAAAATTTGATTTTTTGTTACATGGCATTTTCAAAAATTTCTAGAAAATTTTCTATTTCATAGGGAGGGCTGAAAATACGTAACTTTTTAGATATTATGTCAAACAATGTGTCCACCAAGGTTTATCAATTTCCGTTGAAATTTGACAGAGGAGATGGATTTTAAAATCAGTCAATTTAGAGATGCCAAAATCCAATATGGCGGCATTGCCATGGCAACCGCATAAAAAAAGTTGATTTTTTTTCACTGTTTTCCTCTAATTTGAACATGCCGAATTCGATGGAAAAGGTTAAAATGGTGTATCTTTAATAATAAAAAAAAAATCACCTCCAGGACGCGCCTGATGTCTTTTTCCTTTTCATTTAGGTTATTTTTACCTTAGTTAAATATGTGTGAAATATGAAACAGGTACTTTTCAATCTTAGGGCTTCAGTTTGACTCCAGTGGTGTATGAGATCTCATCAAAACTAATTATGATCTTTGTTTGCCATTTGAAATTCAGATTCTCATAGATGAAGTAGTGGACTGGTTGCCACGTCATATCAAGCCAGTTCCCACATTTGAAGAAATGCGGCAGTGGAAAGTTGTTGGTCCAGTATGTAGTTCTATTTTCTATAAACATTTTCACAACATTACAAACATGATGTTCAACAAATTATATTATTATTGCCCTCTGGTTGTGCTTTCAATGCAATGATTAAGAAAATGAAGAGCAAATATTCAATGCACTGGAAGGTGTATAAGGATGAAAGTCATCCAAATTTTTATATTCTGAATTCAGTTTATTTGGTAACCTTCAGGGTGTTTTATTTCATAAATAAAGATAAGTGTGGCTATATATTGTAATAGTTGCTAAAGCAGTGTTGATATGATTTTAATAACATTCTGAATAGGAGGAGAAATTTTATTGTTTTACAGTTTTTACTGAATTAACAAAATTTATTTTGAGATAATGGTGATTTATCAATCAGGTTATTGGCTTTCTCACATCCAGGTTTAGTGTTTATAATTATATGACAGAGAGTATTGCATGAAACAAAAGATTATAGGAAATTTGACATCAAGTTTTTGCTTTCTTTTGTCTGCCCTCATTGGCTGTCATTTTATATAATATCAAACTTTCATGACATTTTTAGACCTTGAGATTTATTGTAATCATTTTCAGAAAAAGAGAGAAATAGATGATGAAACAAACTTTTGCTCAGAGAGCAGCCTTAACTTGGTGCTGAATGGAAAGGTATGTCTTTTGTGTGCTTTTTTTTTCATATTGTAGTTCTTTTTTTTTTATCATTTATAGTATTAGTTTGCCATTTCGATTAGTTGTGCAGTCTCTTCCAAAAGATAGGAATTTGTGATGTTATGTACAATAGTTTACCCCTCCTCTCTTCCCTCTCTTTCTGAATGAGGACAATTTCTGTATAAAAACTCTATCCAAATCTCTTTTAAAGCAATGGTATCATAATAATATAATATGTCATATTTCAAAAGCAGTCAAGATTTGCATTTTAAACATATCATTTGAGAAATAATCCTTACATTTTGGGCACATTTTAGACTTTGAGTTTCACAGTATTGTTTCTGAGATACATGAATAAGGGATAGTTTGTGTACATTAAAAAAATATTCTTATTTAACCATTTGTACAAAACCAAATTATTTAAATTCATCACAGTCTTTTAAAAGTCAAGAATGTTTTTTTTTTAAACCTCCTAATTCTTCAGAATGTTTTTGATGAGTTGGAACCAGAGGAAATGAGGAGAGCCAGAACCAGATCAAATCCATATGAGACAATCAGAGGTGCTTTCTTTTTAAACAGGTAGGCATTACCTTACACAGACAAGTTTAAATTTGAGGATGAAGGAAAGTGATCAGGGAATCTTTGTTATTAGCCCAGAGAAATTTTTTTTTTGTTCCAGTCTGGACTTTTTCAGATGGAAACATGCTAAATGATAAATGACTATGGTTGAACTAGGTCTAGGCGATGTGACAAGATTTTTACATTACATTTATTCATCAGACATAAAAGGGCGGTATTGGCCATTTTTAAATACACATGTCTTCAGGGGTGTCATCAAAACTTGAGAGATAGCTGGTAATATGTTAAGTTAATGTTAATGAGGAATCTGTGAATTTCGTAACAAAATTTAAGTGCGGCCGTGGAATTCAGTGGCTTTCTTTGCTTGAATATGTTCTGGATTTCTAAAGCTGTTAAAGAATACAGAGTACTACAAAAATGTGCATGAAAGCCGTGTGTTTAAAATTTTTTTTTTTTTTTTTGTTCTTCATTTTTAGTCAAATGCAAATGGAATCAGCCTTCTGCAAAGACATAGATTAGAATGGTGGCCGATGATTGAGTTTTTATGTTTGTATGGCCCTAATATAGATATATTGATATCTTCATTGTGTATGTCAGAGAACGTTTGAGTTCTTATATGTGCTTTAACTTATATTCTATGCTAAGAATCATAAATTTATTCTAGTATGGTGTCATCATCAGCTCTCTTCAAAAATTGAGCAGTTTCTGTGGCATTATGTAATTTTCATATGCTCTGTATATCACATTGGTTTCAGTGTTCATTTATGTTTATATATTTTTTGCTGTTGATGTTTTCTTACTTGTGATCTTTTGTTCTCACTCACAGGGCAGCAATGAAAATGGCAAATATGGATGCCATCCTGGATTTTATGTTTACAAACCCAAAGTCAGCAACAGGGGTAATTGTCTTATTTGGCTCTATTATTATAATATATATGTTTTCATTGCTTATTGGAATTGGAGCAGTTTTATATAATCCATCATTTCTGACCTGCCTTGATTGCCAGGTCAGGTAGCGACCTGACTTTTATTTCTGATACTATCCTTTCCAAAACTGCATATGTTAGAAACTTTAAAATTATGACTGCTGAGGTAATGAAAAACTTTTTTCAGTGAGTCCTTGGATATTTAGTCAATGAGCAAAACATGTATCTGATAACGTGATTAGCAGACAGAATTTATTGTAATTTCCACCTCTTTACTTTTTTATTCTAAATAATGGAAGTCCTTTCAGGCTGCTCATGATCTGTATGTATTTCATAGAGTAAACATCAAAATTGCAGACAGTGAATGTTTTCTTTTTTTTATAACAGGAGCCTTTGGTTGACCCCAATGAACTTCTCTACTTTGCTGACATCTGTGCTGGTCCAGGAGGTTTCAGTGAATATGTGTTGTGGAGGACCAAGGGAGAATCTAAAGGCTTTGGTTTGACCCTGAAGGGATCCTGTGATTTCAAATTGGAAGATTTCTTTGCTGGCCCACCTGAGCTTTTTGAACCTCACTATGGTGAGCTTTTTTATGTGTGTTTTTTGGGGTGTCAGTTTTTGGCAATAGATATGACATACTATTTGTTTTCGCCTTTCTTTTTTTCTATTCATAATTTATAGAAAGGAAGTTTAGAACAGTTCATGAAGATAGGTCACTCAGTTTGGAAAAAAGGGAATACAAATAAGATCATGGTGGAAAAACATAGGCAAGCCTAGGAGACAGAAATGGAGCTTGAAATTTACACACTATTGCCGAGAAATGCTGGGGTGCAGATGATTAAAACCATAAAAGAATTTTGATAGCACAAACACAGGATCTCCAGCACTGTAATGAAAATTTATCGTTATTGTTAGAGCAAAGAACAAACGATTCATAAAATTTGTGAATAAGGGAACCTTCAGAAGGAAGGGGTAAGGAAACCACACCTAAATCATTGAATTGAAGTGTCTGAGATCTTACTTTAATTATAGCTTTGTACCCAAAGTGTGAAACATAAAGGGTTGATTAAAAGCCAAAAGTTGTGAAGAAAGGAACAATTTCATCGTTCAAGTTAAGTAGTACTGAGAAGCCCCATGCACCAAACAGTGATTTACCAAAGTTGTCAGAGATCTTTAAAAAGAAGTATGATGATATGAGGTTATGTTTTTGTGAAACAGGTGTTGATGGCCTGGATGGTGATGGTGATATTTTTAGGCCACAGAATCAGGATGCTTTTGCTGATTTTGTATTACAAAGCACAGATGGCAAGGGAGTGCACTTTGTCATGGCTGATGGAGTAAGTGTTTTTTTTTTTTCCTTTCTTTTTTTTTTTAATATCTGTTTATTTTTTTAATTTTTTTTTTTGTTCCTTTCCTTCTTCTTCCCCTTCCTTCCAGTTTTTTTTCAAGGATGACAAAAGTTGCTATGTAGTACAGTGATTCTTTCACATTGGTACATTTTTCTTTAATACATGAATATTGTTTATTGAAGGGGAAAAAAAATACAATGTCATTCTGGAAAAAGAACATTAACAACAAATTTTACAGACCTGCTCCACCTGATGACAGGATTTTTTTTTCCTCTGAAGACAAGATTTTCGCCTACTTTGAAGGAATGGTTACAGTAATGATGTCCCTTATAACATACATTCTCAAATAGCTACTTCACTTTGATCAGGACCAACTGGTCATTATCTCATATGGCAGTATTTATGGGCACACAATGTATGAAAGTCATCGCCAAAAAGTGTAAAGGTGATAAGGCATAACTTAGAAGGCATTCTTATTATAACTGTAAGCTCTTTGAAATCATTTAGCGTTGATTAACATTATGAACATTTACTATGTTTTTACTTGCAGGGCTTCTCTGTAGAAGGCCAGGAAAACATACAGGAGATCTTGTCTAAACAGTTGTATTTGTGTCAGTTCTTGGTAGCAGTGATGATTCTTAGAACAGGTACTGGTGTCACACTGAGTTAGAAAATAGTTTCAATTTATTTTCCATTCATCGAAAAAAAAAAATAATAATAAAGTAGTATAATCCCAAGTCTTACAAATTGTTCATTCTTAAAACATATTTATATATCCATTTTATTGAGATCAGAAGATCTAACTTTGTATGATGCCACTGTTCAGATTGATGCTGTTTTTGTTTGTTTGTTTCTTTGTTTTAAGTCACTCGCGACGGATCCGCCAACATTTGGCGGCTGGTCGCTTACTCGTGCGAACGGATCCGCTACCCCATGGCGGACTGTCTTAGGTTTTTGTTTTCTCTGACCCTAACCCGCCGAGAGCTGGTGGAACCATCGCTGGCAACAGTATAGCCATTTGTCTTATTTTGTGCAAAGTTTCACGGAGATCTGTGTTATACTTTTTTGAGTTATGGCTGAAGTCACTCTGAATGACCCAGGCAGTGCATTGAGAAACGAAAGCACAGTGCTGTGTGATGGCTTCTGAAAAAATGAAGGCCTAAATTTGTTGATTGAAAAAAACAAACAAAACAAAAACCAACAAGAAATGTTTTTATTTTTTTAAACACATTTTTATTTCATACCAACCATGAGTGAAAATTTTCCAAAAAGTCAAAACATAAGTAATCTTTATTAAATCATAGAAAAAAAGAGTTTTCAACTTACAGTATTTCTGTTTGTTTTATTGTATTGTGCTTTGTTTTAAGTTCATTGTGTCAAAAGAACAAGGCAATTCAACAGTTCTGAGCTGCTTGGTGAGTTTTTAAAAACACCCTGAAAACACCTGTCTCCAGTGTATATAAAATTTCTGATGGTCCAGTCTCCAGTGAGTTAATGAAATAAAATTCATAAACTTCATATCTTGGTGAAGAAGTCCACCTCTTATCACCTCTTATAAATTTTGCTCATGGACACACATGAAGTCTGACTTGTTGCTATGCAAAGTCATTCTGCAAAGACTAATTTCAACCATCAATAGTATGATATTCATTTGAAATATGTCCTGTTTTGGTCTGATTAGTAGAGGCTCCTTTTTTCCTTTCTGGTTCTGTTATTGAATTTGCACTGCTATGCTTTTGAATTTCAGAATGTCTGAAATAGAAATGAAGTAAGAGTATTACACATAAAATTATTAATGTCAGTTGTGAAAGAGATTTTTTTGCATCTCATTGACTTAATTTGTTGTTTCCTTTGCTTTAGTGGAAGTTTTAGTTATGTTAAATGAGCACATATTTACAGGTCAATCAGTATTACATCGCTGTTCCATTAATTGGCAACAAAATTTCTCCTGGCAGAGACCTACAAAAGTTTATCTTACCATATCTCAAAAACTACTGACTCCAAATGTTTGTCTTATATTCACAAAAACCCCACTGACATCTAAAGTTTCTCTTATTTTATTTCAAAACTCTTATCAATGACACTTTGTGCTTTCTCAGGTGGACATTTTGTCTGCAAACTGTTTGACCTGTTCACGCCATTCAGTGTTGGCTTGGTCTATCTGATGAACATGATCTTTGAGCAAGTGTCCATCATCAAACCTGTCACCAGCCGTCCTGCCAATTCCGAAAGGTATGCTCTTAGTGCACTATATCTTAGCAGTCTGGGATCAAACTTTTATTCCTCTTACTATAAAGTATACATTAATATATTTATTTATTTTTCAGGTCAGATTTCTTGGCTCTTTTTCATAGAAAAGATTTCTATTTCAACGTTGTTAGCTTGATGGGTATTGGAGGATCTATGGCTTGGGCAGTCATTTGATATTTATATTAAACAGATAATTTTCATTTCTAGATTAAGCTAATTCTTTTTTCAATTTTTTTTTGTTTTGTTTTATGTTCTTTTCTTTTTTAGATGTTTTCTGAACAGTCTCAGCTTTACAAGGACTAATCTGATCAGTATCACCAGTCTTTGTCAGTGATTTATGCTTGACAGATAGATTGTGTGCAAATATCTGAAGTCTGACATCATCAAATCTGCTGAGATTTATGCTAGATAGATGGATTATGCACAAAAATCTGATGTCTAACATAATTTAATCTGTTGAGATTTATGCCTGACAGATACATAGTGTGCAAAAATCTGAAGTCCAACAAGGAGAGTGTGCAGAAATATATGTACTCCATCAATGTGGAACTGTGTCATCATCTGTCGGCAGTGTCCACCACAGATGTGAACCATATCGTTCCCCTGGACATGATGATGAACGATGAGCCTTTTTTCACATATATGGTCAACTCCAACGAATAGTGAGTCTTCAATAGCTTATGTATTAACACATACCCTAGGACTTCTAAAGAGTTATACGAAATAAAACTATATTTATTTTATTATCTGATAAGCTACAGCAGGATAAACTCAATGTATTTGTTTAAAAATTTGTCCTGACGAGTTCATCCAATGAACCTTATGTGTAAACACATACCTGGAAGTTCTGTACATTTGTCAGGATAAAATCTCAGTCAGCATGAAACTTTCACTGAAATATACAGAATGTAAACAAGAAAATGCATAGTAATTGATGGATTGTGAAGTCTTTCCTTAAGGTGGAGAATATAGTTTAAGCAGTAGCTGATGAATTTAAAGTTATCTCATTTTTACTTATTTTTTTCATTTACTTGACTCATGTTTTTATTTAGATGTCCTGTTTTTCCTGTACAGTGAAACTCCCAAATAACGACAATCAGTGTTTTCGCAAAAGTCTCGATATTCCCAATATCTCGTTATTCCAGTATACAGAGAAATAAAGGTTTAGTCAGTGATATTCGAAGAGAAAAATAACAGTGATATGCATATATCTTCATATGGATACTTCCCCTGTTGGTAAACGCACGTGGACGACATATGCGGTATATCTGATTTTGTTTCTGAGGTATTATCTCGGCAGTAAGTTTTGATATACACTCACTTCCATGATGATGGCAAACTTCTCGTCGATGCTGATAAGTGTCTTTTAGTTGACAGTTTATAGCTATGACAGAACAAATTACGATATCTGCTGGCAACAACAGACAGATCATGTGTCAATAATGCGTACCCATGCCAAGCAGTAGAGGATCATTTAATGAATGCAAACACACAGCTGGCACGAACATCAATGAGACAGTGAGTGTAGTTTATGTGCACATGACATGTATCGCTTCCAGCGCATGTGGTCAGCAGGCGTATTTTACTAGCAATATTACCATCAAGTTGGGTAGAACTTAATAATATTGCACTGTGGGCTACCAAAGAAAGTGCATTGCTAGGGAGACCGATCACGAGGAGATAGGTGCTTTTGTAGGCAGGTGGACCAACAGCATGCATCGGGTGAGCTATGTGGCTGTAATTACTTGATCAGAAGGCTATCAAAATCGGCCATGTCCATACAGAAATTCTTGCTGTTCCCAATGTTTTGACTTTGCTGTCATTTTTTAAGTAATTTATTGTATAGCAGGAAAAATAATTTATTATATAGCAGGAAAAACAGGGATTTGAAATGTTGTTATTCACAAGCTTTCGTTGTTCCCGGTGTCATTAAACATGAATTTTCACTGTAATTTTTTGTCATTTCACTCATTCAATGATTTATTGCATTACCTCTGTGTGTGCACTAATTCACTGAAGTCATCAGTCTATTATACAGATGAGTCAGAAGTCGCGCTGGGAAATTTCAAGTTATGACTGTTTTTAACTATTTTCCATCTGAGATACCAAAATTTTAAATTTTTTTTCCCATAAAAAGAAAATTTAACTGTTTCTAACCTAAAAAAAAAATTTGGTAACTGAGTCAGAAAATAGTTCTAAACGGCCATAACTAGCGATTAGCCGGCATGACTTGCAACTCATATGCCCTGGGCGCAAGACATATGTTCTCCACTTTGAAAGAAAGGGAAACAAGGTTACAAGCAAGATGAAACTGTAACAACTCTTGATTTCATTGAAGGGAGAAGAGATCTTGAAGAACCTCAATCCTCAGTTATAAAGCTGTTTTTATGGGAGCCATCAGCTTGTAATTTATGTAATTTATGGCAAATTAGTTATGTCATATATATGGAACTTCCTGAACTGAAAGTGGGCTTTGCATTTTGTGTCTCCCTCATTGTTAAAAAAAAAAAAATTTCATTGTTTCTTCATTTCATATTGATTTATCTGATTTATCTTCTTATATATACACTAAATGATTTTTCTTGTTGTAGAGAAAATTTAACAATAATGTAAATAGCACTGTCCTTTCTTCATTCTTTTTGTCTTATCTGTTGTTGTGACCACAGTGTGAATATGATGTTTGATATTTTGGAGAGGATGCTTTTTGTCTATGCCCTTCATGCTAACAATAACTTTTGCTTTCTTGTTATTTTTTAATGAACAGCCTTGCAAAGGTTCAGGCCATTAATCTGAAAAAAATTGAAGTCTTCACCAAAAACAGGTTGGTGGGTTCATTTGCAGTGTTGTTTGTTTGCTAGAGAAACAATGATGACTTTGAACTTTTATATCTTAATCTTGTATGAAAACATAGAGAGAACTGTGTTTAATTTTTAGGATAGAAATAACATTGATCTTTGTTTTCTTTTTTTTAAAGTTGTTTGCCCATAAAGATTTTTGTTTTCTTTTTGTTTACTGTTGAACTGTATTAAATGTTATGGGAGCTCCGTAAGCCTTGTTTTGGTTATGCCTATCGTTAGCACTGGAAATACTGGGAATTACTTCCTGTACATGCATTGTAAGTTCATGAACTTTGCGGACTGTAAATTTTTTTATCATACAATTGCTACTGTGAGGTAAATTCTGTAATCGTATTGCAGCCGAACATTATGTGAAAATTATTCACTAGGTTGAATGAAATCTGAGTTGTTTTTTTTTGTTGTTGTTGTGTTTGCATTTTGTGATGCACAGATTGCCATGGGTAAGCTTTGCATTTGTGGCCATTCATTTGAAGTTCCAAGTTTAAATTCTGGATGTTAATGTGTTGATGAACACTATTTCCATATGCTTCATTTTTCTTGTTCATCAAGTATTCAGGCAATGATTTGTCTCTGCTGATTTTTCTCTCATGGGTTCGTGTCTGCTCTCATTTTCAGCTCCTTAATTGAAAATAGGCAACCAGAAGTGAGATCCAAGTGCTTAGAGAAATGGAAGGTACCAAAAGTAACATTCATCAGTCATTGACAGTTTATCCAATTTGAAAGTCATATATGCAAATCACTTGTATAAAGAGCTACTGATAGATTGTTATAAAAAGACACTCATATACAAAACATGCATTGTTTTGCCTTTCTGAGATCCATCCAAAACATGGATAAACATAGATTTACATTGTATACTCTTTTTTTGCTCTCCACATTAGTTTCTAGTGATAATTTATCACATGGCCATGTATATGACCCATCATATTTTTTATTGTAATATTTATCTTCATGTTACTCTTGATTGCAGGTGAATAATGTTATTTATTATGAGCTATCATATTATAACAGTATATTTCCTTATATTACTTCAGATCCCGGATGAAGTGAGGGCAGCCCCTGGAAGACAAGATCCCAACAATCTGTTTCACCAGCTCATTAGAGTAAGATGGATCTGGCTGTATTTGTATGTTCTGCAACTTAGACATGTTCTATTGTTGTAGGTCAAAAATAATGTACAAGAGATGGTTTAAAAGATTCATTATCTACCTGAGCATGTCAATTTAAAACCAAACATGAGTTTCAACAATGATGGTTTGATTAATTCACTGTCTAATTCAGACAGCCTGTCTAACAAACGGGAAAGGAATGGGACCAGGCAAGAAGTGCTTTAACTCAATAAAGACATGCCAGTTGTACATGGACAATAGGGTAAAGCTCTGTTGACATGTAAAGCTCAAAAAAGAACGAAATAATGAAAGGAAAAAAACATTTTTCAAAATCCCCTCTGCATCATGAACAACAAATTTTTGTGGACATTGATACCAGTATATATTTCACTTTTCAACCTCCAGCGGGAAGTTATCTCATTTTGATACCTAATTTTCATGTTAAACTTTGTTTTTTGTTTTTGTATGTGGTTGTAGCTGGGAGAGTGCGTGCTGAAAAATTTTGAGGAACTTTGTAAATGTCACGAACTTTCTGGATGTTGAAGGGTGTTTGTCGAGACATTATAAGTGGGGATCAGGCGGTGAATGCGGATGAGACACACACAATGGTGGAGAAATCACAACAGGAATCTTCATGTTGAAATGATGCAGAATTTATTACAGGTGCTTGATATCAATACAAACTTCAGGGCAGCTGTCTGGCTCCGATACACACA
>JBCEWB010800586.1:0-16378 GCA_039654565.1 Peronia peronii | reverse complement strand
CGCACGCACGCACGCACGCACGCACGCACGCACGCACGCACACACACACACACACACACACACACACACACACACACTTTCCTCGTCTTCCAGTTTTTTCCCAACCTCCTTCGATCCACTTTTCCTTTAAATCGTTTCATTGTCCGGACCATTTTTGTTTACGTATATTTAAAACATAAAATAAATTAAGAGCGTAACTAATACTTTCATATACATGTTCTGTCCATCAAAAAAACTACGGATAGCTGTTTGTTTGTTTCTTTGCATTGGGGTTTAACGGCACATCAGCACGGTCACGGCTACATTGTGCCAAACACAGTAAGATACGTTTACACGTCAAGAAGAAAGAGATGAAAGAGAGCGGGACAGAGGACAGGAGCAAGGAGAGAGAGAAGAGATGTCACGCCTGGAATGCCAAAGATGACATTCCATGGGAGATATCCCACCGATGGCGCGCTTTTACCGCCTGCAGGGGGGGGGGGGGGGGGAGCAAAAGAACCTACTATACCTTGATAAAAATGAAGACGATCTATGGTGACCAATTCAGTCATACCCCAGTTATGAAAATTAATACTGAAAAAAAAAAACCCACAAAAAACTAGTTTTTTAAATTTAATTCACAGCATCTGGAGGATGGAACTCACTTTAAAGACATGATATTAGTTTCAAGATTGGGATGGGGAAAAAAGCGTTGGCGGCAGAGGGTATTGGAATGGGAGAGAGTTTTAATATTACCGGTATTATTATTATTATTTTTACGTTTTTTCTTTTTTTGATGTACATAATAACTCGTGCGGTTGACATCCACACCAGCAGAACACCTCCACCACATCATCGCCAAGAGTCATGACAATTTGCATTCTATTCTTGCACAGCTAATCATGTTATCATTTTACAGCCTACAGTCATACCATCGCCAGCTTTATCAATCACTGGATGAATAAATATAAGTAATCAAATGATAAATGAAACATTTTAACTGCAAAAACTTGGAACAAAGACGCAAAATAAGGAAACATTGTTATTCCTCCTGCCGCGCAACACAATTATGATTTGTGTAAGAGGAATTAGGGAGGGGAAAACAACAACAACAAAACAACGTTTGTGCAACTGATTAAAATCTGTTTGATCATTTAATGAGGAAATTAAATCAAAGGGCTAAACTGCTGTCGCTGGTAGAGACAGAATGAAGTCCAATAATAACATAAATCATCACAATAACACAATAACAACAAAAGCAATGAAAAAATAATTCTGATAATGAATGGTAAAATAAGAAATAACAAATGAGTAAACAAATAAACAAACAAACATATGAAACCTATGAGCAGTTGGTCTGCAAATAAACCATGAACCTTTTGTGTCAATCTCAAGGCTGATTGGATCTCTGTTTTGCTTTGCTGTAACACGACTGGCCAGTAACTGTCACATGCCTGTCAATCATTCTTTCGCACAGAGGATCTTAAGAGTCGGGTATTCATCCTGATTAATTTACAAATCGCCCAATCTCATTTCATTTTCAACAACATACAAGTACAACCTTTGCCTTAGGAGATAATTTCACCATTCACCATTCTTATTTTGGAAGAGCTTACAACAGTATAATTTCACGATATCCCTGCATAACCATATATTACATTTGAAGGGTTCGATGGAAAAACTCGCGATGTCCATTTCAGAAATTTTAGAACATCAGACATTAATATTGTTATAATTCTAAATATTTAGATAAAATTATCATACTTTTGTTTATGTGTGATGAAAAATGGACAAGCTAGAACTCACGACAGGTTTTACAGACACAGTCATCAACAGTAAATCACATAAAGCCGGCAAACTTCAACTTCTCAAAAGTGTCAAAATGTGACATCACGAGTTTTTCCATTGAGCCCTTCATTAGTTATAGCTGAAATTAGACATCATCACCATCCTCTACAAATATATTCTCTATATTTTGTCTTATATGAAATTAAACATTAATGTTATGAAGAGGTGATGTGCTTTTGAAGTTCATTCACAGGAGAAATTTAAAATGCGCCCCCCTCCCCTCCCCGTTTTTCCCTTTCCAACCGTTTGCAGATAATACCTGGTCGATGCTTAACACTTTGAGTTCTTTGAAGTCTGACCTTGTTGTATGTTTTAACGATGGGGCTATCATTGACGTCTTCCGGTGACCAATTATAAACCAGTAATGATGAATGATTGATGAAATGACGAAAACTTGTCAATTATCAGCAGATGATGCCATGAAATTGATGTATGTGTGTTAACCTTGTAAAATTAACAACGTATCTCTCAAAAACGTCATTACCAACTATTATTGGCATTGACGGATTCATTTTCTCATGTTCCTGGCACAATTTAGTGCTGAAATCACGCCAAACCGAGACCGTCCTTACTACTTGAAACTGAACCCAAACTGAGGTGTAATTTCAAATCTAGCAAAATCTTTTACCATTTCGGCTGTTCGATAGGCCTACCTCTAGAATTAGTACAATTAAATAACTCTACTGTCAGCCGGACGAAACTTGTCCAAATTTTGAATACAATAGATTCGATTGCTGATCCAGTCCATTATAACTTAGCAAAATATGTACTGTGCAATACTAATGGGAGATCCTTGTGTCCAACCCTATTACTTCCCCTTGCCAGTCACAAGAGGTACTGAACAACAAAGCGTGGAGTCATACGTCGTGAAAAATTCAAATAAAGGAAATGTTTTTTTTTTTTTTTTTCTTATTGTAATAATATCAGTCTTTCGAATGACAAGAAATAAAGGAATTTTTTTTTCCTTCCTAACACTCTTGTCCAACACTTTGGTGGCAAGGGGAAGTAGTAAGGCTGATCACAGTCGTCTCCCATTGACCTGTTTATCTATACTATAAATCTGCAACAAAATCCATAATAGGCTTATAGACTCGAAAACTGCTGAATGGATTCATACGAAATTTGGCACATAACATTGCTGCATATGGATCTTTGTTTCTATGTACCCGAAAAAAGCTTATTATCTTTGACGTTATTCTAAAATGCAATAATACATGTAATTGAATATTAAACTCGAAAGGGTGCTTGATCCGAATTGTACGTTTGATAGTGTGATGCGTTCAAAACACGTTTTCTTTGAGTAACATTCAGTTTAATCAACCGAAATAACATCGAGGTAGGCACGCTTACCATACAATTTAAGTTGCAGGGCTATATTTAAAAAATCTCCTACAGAGCCGGTGGGTTCTCTTCTAGAATTTATTATACATGTTCCAATTTCTTCCCATGGTCACTTTTAATACTGAGCTAAATGAAAATTCTCCAGAGGAGAGAGCATAAAAGTGTAAATTAAGTCTACTCACGACTACATATTCGCACACACAGCTTTCAAGCAGACAGACAGCATTTTTACTCACAGTGGAATAACAAATCGAACCAAAAACAAAACAAAAGACAGATTCTTTCATCGACATTTTGATTTATTACTTTTTAAAAAATCCGTATTCATCACTTCCATTTACATTTTCGTCTTCCAAACAAAAGCAAAATCCGTTCACACATCTACAACTTTATGTGCTTTCATTCTGATGTTTAGCACATCATACAATCAAACGAACCTACACATGAACTCTACATTGTGTAATTTCAAATCAACATACATAAACCTTTGAATGCTATACAGAATATTTATATATTAGACTTGGACTAAAACACAGATGCACAGGTGTTATAATGATAGATAAAGTTATGTATATGTATAATATGTATAATTATAAATATTTGAAGAAATTATTTCTTGGCAATAAAGGAGTATCTATAGATTGAATTTTTCAGAAAAATAATAAAGGCAAAAGAAAGGATCAATTAAATTAATACAGAATAAGCAGAATACAACTGCTTTCCAACTGCACCCAACAAATACGTAAGACGCATTCTGGTGCAATTGGTTTTGTAGTTTATCCGTCTAATAAACGATACTAAAAAATTATCATTTTAATAGATCTAGAGAAACACTACTGGTTGCTAAAGGAAACAAATTGGGTTTTATCACTGATTATTTCCTTGCTGCTGTTGTTATGGATACTGACAATGTAATATGTTCAGATGTTTACAATATCGCAATGTTTATGATCATAATGACGACATTAATGAAGAGGAGAATGAGGAGGAGACGGTCACTACAAATGAAAACAACCACTTGATATGAGATGATAATGCAGTCATTGCCAATTTTATATTTCTATTTTCTTCATGAAGAAATTAGTGTTGCTAAAGATGAAGATCATGATGATAAAAATGATGAAAAACATTGTTGAAGGAGCCTGCTTCAAGTTCAAGTCTAATCAATGCAGCGTCGTTAAGGGGGGGGGGGGGGCTGGAAAAAATAAAAGCTACTTGTAAGCCATCACCTGCACGATGGTATTACTGATGATGATAATGATGATGACGATGATGCTGGCACTGATGATGAAACCGTTGATGATATATGACAACAACCATCGAAAGGTGATTAAATCCCATGATGATTTTGGGAAACATCGTGCAGTAGTGATTTTGTTCATAACGAAAGTGTGGGGAAATAAAAAGAATGAAATAATGTTATCCATACACATGAACTGTTTATAAATAAGAACGACACAGCAAACCTTCACCAAGACAAGTAATCAGTATCTCAATTATCAATCACCTTTCAAAAGATCAGACATACAGGTAACATATGAACATATTATACATGTAAGAATATACCACAAGGTGGTAGATAGAATATTAAAAAAAAGAGAAAAGCAAAAACTGAATTCCCAACCATCCAGGAAGTTTGTTGCTGTTTTTGTTTTTTCAGTAATAAATAAGCCCAGAAGAATGTGGACAAAGTCATGAAAGATACTGAATGAATGAAAGAAGAAAGCATTTAAACAACAACATGAAGAATCAATAACATGAATTTTCAACGGCTGCATGCAAACACCGCTGTAGTCGCCATTTTAATAAATAGGAATACACTAGGTAAGTTTCCCATGGAAACATTTACTTGATCTCTTAACAGAGAAGAGTGAAATGTCACCCTCCGCCTCCCTCCCTTTCCCCCACAACGCTTTTTTATATTAATATACATTTTACGCCCATTTTCAATAAATATTAAGTATACCTCATCCTTCCATTATCAATTTTAGGGATTTCCCAGAAACTTGTAATCATAAACAGAGACCAAAATGAGGTAAAATTAATTTGGGACATATAAAAAAAATACTACGATGTATAGTGAAATTTGCTAAAATATAAAACTGGAAAAGATCATGCAGCTGGAAATTTACAATCTCCTACAAAAACAAGGTTTCAAAGATCTGGAGGATGGAAACATTTTACCAAATTCGGCTGGCCTAACTATGTAACAAGGTTGTAAGTGATTCAAATTTTTTTTTTTTTTCAATTTTCAGAATTCCCCACTATGACTCTCAAAGATCAAAGCTATCCATTTTGGTGTGATGTTTCCGGCATTTCACCTCCAAAATCAGCACTCTTTTCTGGCCTATATAGATTCTATTTGACACAAGAAATGCCGTTTTGTAGAAGAAAACTTTATGAAAAGAAAAAAAGAAAGAAAAAAAGAAAATTTAATTGAGCAAAATAATAAATGTATATTCATTGGGATTTGCTCAGGCAGATTAAACTTGGAGAATCGCCATTTTAGTTAGTTCTGTAATGAGCTTGCGTTTCCCAAAACAGAAATCCTGCCCTCTTTTCACATCCTGCTGGAAATTGAACAAGACGTGAGAAGAAAGTGAGCGAGCGAGTGTGGGAAAGAAAGAGAGAGAGAGAGAGAGAGAGAGGAAAAGAGATAGAGGGAGAGAGATTGAAGGAGGGAGGAAACATCAATCAATGATTTCTTGGCTCAGTTAGCAATAAAATGCAAAAACAAATATATTTTAATGATTTTCATATTGATTAATCAGATCAATAGAGTCAAACAAGAATCACATTAATTCACCATTTTTCTAATAATTTTCACCTTCTTTGATCTAGGTATTTTTGTTTTAATTTCTTTTAGCTTCCAGGAAACAAAGAAAATGTCAAATTTAAAGGACTATAGTGATAATTTTATGCTATACATAAAAAGACAATGTTATAAGATCCATGGTCTAACAACGTAGGAGCCGGTATGATATTCATGGAAATGAGTCATTGAAAATGAACATGAAAAAGTTTTCCACTCTGGAGAAAGAAACGAAATAATATGCCGTCAGTCAGTGAAAAGAAATCACAATGCTGTATCAACAATCCGGATGTCACTGTAGCTTTGAAAAAAAATCACATTTCACAGGATTGGGCATGGACACCGTTTAATGCATGAAGATGAAAACAGAACAGAACAAAATAAATGAACGTCTTTGAGCTGTGATTTTTTTTTTCACATATTGTCATTCTCAGTACGTAGAATCATCGATTATGATCATTATGAATATTATCATCATTATTATTATAAGTGATAAGAATAAATATTTCTTTGAAAGAAAATAGACTTGAGTCCAGCATTCTCAGCATATCATACATATTTATTTTTCTCCTTTCTCTCAAAACAACTAAAACATACCTAAATATCATTCTCCATAATAAACCTCTTCATGAAATTCTTCCGTGTGAAATATATCTACAGATGAAACATAGTTTATGAACAAAGTAATGCTATATTCTAATTTTATGCACAAGAATTCATTCAGATACATTCCAAAACTGGGCTCTCAAAGAGCAATTTCTTCCATTCCTCCACGTTCATTCCGTTGCTCTTCTTGGAAACTTTGAAATATCAGTGAGAAAGAAATTCCACATAAGTTACAAAAAAAAAAAAAACAAACAAACTTGGAATATCAATGAAGATGAAATTTCACATAATTTATTACATGATTGCTATTCAAACTTAACACGAATACTTTAGGATGCAAGTTCCATTCATGGAATAATGTTCAACCTCCTCAGACAGACAAATACTCGTACTATACAGACTCATACAACTGCTCCTTGACTTCCTGAAAGAGACAGACACTTTTATCATTGTAACTAGCAAAATTAACATGCTAGAAAAAAAGATTCTTTGACTGTATTATTGTCTACTCCAGCATAAAGTGCTCAAAGCAAAAGTCATCCAACATACTTGATTTCACCTTCACTACAACAAATCAGGATCCTTTTTCTTTTCTCTTATGATACACATTCCATTTTCCATAGTTCACAGTGGAAAACTTGTCATAAATTAATTGTGTACATACATAAATATTACAAATGGGAAAGAGGAAACAAGTGTTTGTAATTCAATGTCCACCTATATTATTGTTTGTATATCGTACGTGTATTTATATATTTATATATTTTTACATTTCTGCATTATCAAACTCAGTTGCTGGAGATCTTTTTCTGAAGAACAAACTTAATATGATCTTCACTGTTTCATGCTCTAGATGAAGATTCAGCACTTCTCTGTCAGACCTGATATCTTATCAAACCAAAGAAACATTAAAGACCTTAAGGGCCATCTCCGAGGTCTTCCAGATCCTTCAGGTAAAGGTCATGGCTAGAGAGAGTCATTTGTAAAGGCTATATGCTTGCCCATTCTCAACACTGATAAGTCATATTCAAGGATGGGCTCTTAGTTAACCGGCTTTGGAATATAAAAATGGGTGTGAACCATCTCAAAAGGTTCTGCAATTAGTGCACTTTTAGTGCATATAATCCAGTATCTGGGAACTATCCTTGGCCTTTTCTCAGACAAGATGAGCTTGAACTGGATTTTGCTGGTATTAAGAGACTTGGATTTAAGCTTGATGACTCATACCAGATTCGCATCTGGATCCCTCTCTAAATAGCCTATGGATTACTACATTGCACATCAACTGATTTCTTTCTGATTTACTTCTCCATGCATTGTTGTCCACATTATTAATCAGGTTTAAAATAAATTAATCAGGATTACAACTTCAAGATGGAAAACCCAAACAGATGGGTAAAATAGGATAAATGAACAAGGGTAATCATAAATCATTCACAGTTGAAAAGATGTCATCTCAGTGAATATAACATTAGTAGAAACAATCACAAGAGAACAGAACATTTCAGGCAAGAACAAACCAGTGATGTGTGTCAAAACAACAGAGAACAAACATAAGAACAAGAACAACACATCACCTATCTCCGAGCACAAGTGGTCTAATCACCCCAGTTTGCGTCGAGAATATGGATCCATTATATTTTCAAGTCCAAGTTGCTGAGCATGGCGGCTAACATTCTGGATGATCATAGATCAGATATGTCAATCCGTAGTTTTGGAGTCGCCAATATCAATCACAACAATATCTGTGATGGCTTTTTTCCTGTAGAGATCATAGGAATCATAAATGTCATGGTATAGAAGTGAGTCTGGATAGATGATGACAACACATGTGGCACTGTAAGATGTATCCTGTATTCAAGAAATACATTCTTCATGACAATGATCCCACCCATGTATCAAGCATTGTTCCACTCAAGTGTCTGACTTTTCTCACAATCTTTCCCTCCTGCAAGGCAGTACTTAGAGTGTGTTGTCATCTTTTTTCTGATTTGAACCATTTTCAAATAGGTCATTATTTTCCGATTTGCACCATTTTTGAACAGGACAATAAAAAATTGTGCTTGCTGCTGAGGCCACATCCTGGTGTTGGTAAATCTTTGACCCACAAGTTCTGAATGTTGGGCACTCGCTTGAGCACTGGACAAGCTGTTCCAACACCATAAGCCATTAATTACAAGCTTCTACAGCTTTATAGTAAAGCTGTCTGTGTTGTTATGATGTTACACTGGTCTTCCCTCATAAGCAAAACTAGTTATGAAATGTACAGAATTGTCTAATAAAGAGAAACCATCTCTCTCTTATCCTTTCCGCCAGCTTTGACTACGGTGAGACCAAATTTTAATGTTGCTTATCACTTTCTTGACTGTACTGAATTTTGGATCCAATTCTTGGGCCATCTACCATGGAGCAGTTACATCATTGAGATCTTTCTGTGGGTAACACTGGAGAATTTGCCAGGTCTAAACAAAATCCTAAAGCCACTGTTATGTTGATAGTACAGAGTGCTGAATATGTTACATGCCTATGCAAGCTGAGATCTGTAATGTGACCTGTAGAAGCTCTTTCTAAACTGACAGATCGTCAATGTCAATTTCATCTGTGGTGCCCATGATGGGGCAGTTTGACAGCCTGTTAACAGTAACCCTAAAGGTCAATAGATGTAGGTCACTCAACAGCATGAGCTTCTCAGAACTGTCTGATGGCATCAGTGTTCTTGGAATTTTAGTCACTGAATAGGTCGATTATGTCTGATGTCTATGCTGGAGTCTGGGGGCTGTGCGATGGTGAAGATGGCCCTGAAAGGACATGACCTTCCTCCATCCTTGAGGCCAAGTTCAAGGGCGCACCTATGTCTTGCCTGATTGAGAGCAAAGAAAAACAAGTTAGTACAGAAAACATTTTAAACAATGTCTGATCTCTTAAGAAAAAATCAGCAAATACATTTTGCCTTTACATAGACTACTATTGGTGAATATACGTTCATATATATCACTGATTTACTTTGTGACCTCAGCCTGTGCTGAAATTGTTACTAATATCATGCTATTATTCTAAACTGTATCTCGGCAAAGATCCCAGGGAAGAATGAAGTAGTGACAGTGGAAAGGAGAGAAAAAAGACAGAAAAGTGGAATGAGAGATGTAAGAGAAACAGTCAAGAAATATGTGTCACAATGGCAAATTTTAAAAATTGAGTTTTTAATCGCGATAATTTTCATTTGAATGTGAAATATTCAAGCTTGAGTGCATAGATGCTCACCTTTTGTCTGTCTCCCCTGCCGAGGTCACTGCCACCTGACCCCGCACAAACATCTGCGCCAAGTGTTGCATGTTAGCCAGAGGTGCCAGAGCAGAGTTATGGTTCTGTGGCATGGCTATACTGTTCCGCAGCGCTGGGTACTGCTGTCGCAGCATAGAATGGTACATGGGCAAGGTAGCGGGGTGGATCCCTTGGCTCATGAGCATGTGGGGGATCTGAGACATAGCTGAGGGGTGGGCCAGGCCGGGAGGGAGAAAGGGATTTGTGTGATCCAAGTGGGAGGTGGTAGGGACAGCGGACGATGACTGGCTGGAAAAGGGGCATCCGCTTGGTGGTCCCAATGGTGGTGAGGATGCTGTAGATGCTGCTGTTGATGAGGGTGGTGAGGTTGATGATGGTGTGGATATGGACGATGGTGATGTCCTTGGGCAGCTGTTGGTCAGCACAGCTGGAGGAGAGGTGGAGGAGGAGAGAGTGAGTTTGGTGGCCAGTTCTTTGTTGAGTTCAGCCGTACTGGATGTGGCAACCTGAGCCTCAAAGCTGTTGGCGTTAGTTGGTAAGATGGCGGAGTCATTTGAATTTGTATTGCCAGCTTGGCTTGCCCCTTTAGGACTTGGAGAATCCTTTCCAATTTTGCTCAAGTTCTCCATGCTGTCATATTTCCTCAAGAGTTTGTCTTTCAAATGGGACACGGCAGCCGCATGAAATTCTTCTTTAGAACTGCCAGATTTCTGATCGGCATTGCTGTTGTTGGACTGACTAGTGGGATGGGAGTTGACGGAAGGGGTTGAGACAGTATTGGAATTGTTGGTCTGTTGGGACGGGGAGGCAGGGAGGGAGCTGGATGATGGATGAGCATTGGGTGCAGATGCAGATGACGATGAAGCTCCAGACATCAGTCCTGGAAAGCCAGTGTTTTGGGGTGTGAAGAGGGGATGCTTGAAATGTTGCTGTTGTTGCTGCTGTTGTGGGATGTGGGCAAACTGACCAGGCATCGCCCAGGGGAAGCCGATTGGAATGCCAGCTGAAGCCATTGCAGTCACAGTGGTGGTTGTAGTGGGCAGGCGTTGTGAGGTGGGCTTGGTGCTGCTGCCGTTGTTCATCAGATGGGCCAGCAGGTTTGGATGAGCTTCCTTGGCCGACAGTTTTGGTCTGTCACTGTTAGGGGAGGGAGATGAACTGTTGGAAACAGCAGGACTCAGAGCTTCAGCTTGGGGTGATCTCCCTTCCGACTTTGCATCAGACACATCAATTTTGAGCTCTTCTTCTTCCAAATCTTTATCAACAGACTCTGCTTCCATTTCTTCTTCTTTTGATCCTGACTCCTCCATTTTTTCATCCTTCATGCCAGGTGGCTGATCCTCAGTTGGAGTTGTGGGGGCAGTGTCTGGCTGAACCTTGTCCTTGCGGAAACGATCAAATTTCTTATGGCCAAATGTTTCCATGGCAACTTCATCATTGATGGGTGAACTTCTTTCAGAGTTAGTTCTGGATGAGTTGTGGATCTCAGGAGTGGAAGCCTTTGATCTAGTGGCTGGAGTCATGCTATCACTGTTGCCACCAGCATGATCACCTGTCACTAGAGTTGTCTTCTCTTGAGCAGCATCATTTTCTCCAGCCATTGCTGATGAGCCTGCAGGTGCAGATACCTGGGGTATCAGTGCTGGGGGAGGAAGAGAAGTGGAGGCTGTGGTGGATGTACGCTCACCACCTGTCTTCTCTGCAGAAAATTTGGCTGAATTCATTTGAGCATTTTTCAGGATCTGGGCTTCCATACTCTCAGCTGCTGTCAAGTCTGTAGCGCTACTACTTGAGACTTTCCCAGCGGTCTTGGCCAGATCTCTTTGGAGGGTGTCTCGGGGCAGATCTCGGCTCAATGTTTTGGCCACGTCCCATTCTCGGGATCTGGAATCCAGTGGTGGGGGGATGTCCTCTCGAGACCTTTGCATCATTGGTAATGTCATGGGCGGGTTCATCCCCATGGCCAGGGTTGCCTGTGAATGCCAAAGACTAGGATGTTGAGCGGCCATTTCTGGGGTCAACTGCATGCCATAGATAGAACCATCTGGCATCAAATGCTGAGAATGAGATAAGAATGTAATTTTTATCGCTATGTATTTTGTTTTATTTCTATTCCATTAGTGTTCCTCTCATCATAAAATTACTGATTAATATTTCTAATACTAAACCTTTCTTAAACCACGACATAGTTCGTAAACTAGAAATTATTTCATCAGTTTGGTTAAATTTCTGCCAAGATCATCTTAACACAACTGACAGCTCAAGGTGAACTGCCAAGACTCCTACACAAAAAGATGTAACATCATCTTCAAGAAACACTTACCAATAAGGTAGGACTGGAATTTCATCAGAACATAGCAAGTTCAATTGGGATAGTGGTTAAAATGAAAAAAAAAAGATAATCTGAAAGTGAGTGAATGATTTTAGACTCAGATTGTATGTTTGGAACAGTAAAAAAAAAAAGAAACTTTCAACAGTATTTATTCCACAAATAGACTAGTTCTACAGACTTATTTTATAGTGGAAATATTTTGCTGTACAATTACCTTCATAACAGGGAGACCATGGGATGCTGCTGCTGCTGCTGCTGCTGCTGCTGCTGCTGCACGTTTGTCCATGTCGGAGCCACCACGTACATATGACAAAGGGCGATCAACCAATAGAGACTGTTTACGATTATGCAAGCCATATGCTGCTCCAACACTGCCCCGTCTCATTTCAGGTGACAGGTACTGGTTATTATCAGGTGAGATCCTGGCCTCATGGTCTTCACTGCCTCGTTCGGCAGCCATCATACGGCGCTGCAGTGACATACGAGCGGCACGACCCTCGCTGTTGAGATGGAAACTATAGCATCGTGGGCGCATGTTGGCATAATCCTCCTGGGTGAAGGAACCTGATCGAGATCTGCGGCCAAAGCAAACAAAAAAAAAATATATATGTTTTATTTACTATTAGTATTAAAGGCAAAGTTTCCACACCATGACAACAGTAATAAGAAGACAAAAATTATATAGATTATCCCTGAATATTTCTCTGTGACTTTAAACTGTTGTGAAACAAACAGAATCAAGAACTGTGTAGGGTGACTGATATATAAAAAATAAAACAATCTGATGTATTTTATTAATATAATCTTAAGCAAAACTAATTTAGAAGACTTTCTATGACATTTCCTATCAAAAGACTGAAATTCCATTTTTCTCTTACAATTAAAGCAAGATTTTTCAGGTTCATGACATCCCATGGCGTATTTTCCAAAAGTCTGACACTCCATATTTTGCACAGCACCAGAGGAGACCATAATAAAATGTATTGCTAGAAACTGACCTAGATTTGGGAGAAGCTGGAGAAGAGCCAGCTCTGGCCGCAGCCATGATGGCCTCTGAACTGACCAATGGGCTAGTGCGGCTGACGCTGTTAGTGGTGGGGTGACCCATGACGCCATCTGGCACTGTGATGGGGGTGAAGATGGCGCCACCACCTTGAGCTGCAGGATACACATTGCTGCCTTCCTCTTGGATGGGAGAACTCGCAGCCGAGTTGGAGATAGAAGGAGGCACTGAATCACCTCTCAATGAGTTTCGTGTCTCCAGGCGATCACTGAGTCTGTGGATGACATCAAAAAATATTCATATAAAAATCCTAAATAAATTAACGAGAGCAGATAAATCACGGGCAATGTCTCCTGTCTATCTGATTTTGTGTTGTAATGTACACCTAGAGGTACATAATTATCAAGCATTATGGAGAACGAGAACAAGCCATCTGCTGATATGGATTGTTTAATGGCTTATGAGAGATTCGGCTCCCACATCATTAGTTTTTGAAAGAATCGGATAATGAAAATAGGCAATATAAAAACAAAAAACAAAAACATCATCATCAACAAGAAACAAACAAGAAAAATAAATTAACTGTAAATTCAAAAATTAAAAAACAAAGGATCAAAGCCCATCCCATGAAAAATAATACAGTGATACTTTCTGATTTTTACTAAGCTACAGCCTTCATTAAGTTGCACAACAGTAAGAAATTGGGAGGTCGATAAAGACAGTTGGGGGGGGGGGGGGATTTAGTCTGGCCTACATTTCCTGCCAGTAATGAACCCCTTCCCACCAACCAACCCGCCAACTGACTTAAGGGGTTTCTGGTAACTTGCTTGGAGCAGGGTTAAGCTGGTAATAACAAGGTTAAGCTGGTCGTCTGAAATTTTTTTTGTCTTGTTTATTTGCACAGCAACGAGCAGGATGAAAAAAGAAGGTTGTTGGGAGTACAGAAGAGAAAAACAGGATATCAAAGCCATGATCAACAGTGCTAATTGGTTCATGTTTTCCTCGCTGTCACACTATTCCGATTCTGTGTTTAGGTGTTTGATTATCATTCAATCTTTTCTTCCCTCTTTTTTTTTTCATTGTTTTTATTGTTGAAAATTTATTTATCAGCGCAGCAGATACATACAAACTCAGATGTGATAGTTGCAGGGGGACAGAGAAATCGACTTCTAAAACAGAAAAAAAAAAAAATCACAATGTAGAGCCAAAACAGTAATGAAGTATTGAAAGAACTCTAAAGCATTGTAGACTTGAAGAATGAGAGCTGCAGGAACAAAAACTGAAATGACATTATGTTAACAAGACAGAGCCAAGATATATAAAAACATCTTTAAACTCATGTAAAAGATAAAATTGTAAAGATGTCACAAACTAGCGACCCAGTTCAACAGAATGAACTTGATTCCAGGAATAAAAATTTTTAAAAAGATTTGTGAAAGGAATCAGATTTTTAAAAAAAAAGCTCTCAGACAAATGGATGAAATACGCATAATAACTCCCAATTTTTGTTTTTGTTTGTGTTTTGTGTCACTGTCTGCTTTGTTTGCCCCCCCCCCCCACCCCTTTTCCCCCCTTTGTCTGTTCATTTCTATGTTCCTTCATGACAACGTGTCAGCATTTAACAGTGCAGATTTTTACATAAGCATGATTTCTCTAAATATGACATTTTGAGAGGATTGCCTGGCTACCTACATATATGTGAGACAAAACTGTTGAACTGAAATTCTTTTCCCTTACGCTAATACAACCCATCATGAACCAACTTACACAACGAACTTCAAATGTCTAAGCGTAAAAAGTCTGTCAGGAATTTGAAAAGACAGTCACTGAAGGACAAAGAAATCTATAGAGAACAAAGATGAAGACATGAAAAATTCATGTTCGTGTATTTCAAAATACCTGCCCTATACCAAGTAAAGCTCTTAGAAATTTGGGTGCGGTTTGACCTTTCGGAAGACTTGTCTCTTTCCCACAAAACGAAGCTCATATATTATAAAAGGAGTCAATTGTTCAGTGCCCAGCTTTTCAAATCATGACTGAAAAAATCTAAAACATTCTCCTCTATCTGGCAAAAGGTTGAAGACAGCAGATTATGGCCCACACTGCACTGCTGCCAGTGGAACAGTTCCCTTTCTCTCTTCTGTTCTCTCTCTTTTTATTCCCTTTTTTTTTTTTTTTGTTCAGATTGAAATTAGGTCTGTCTTTCTCTGACTCTGACATTTTCATGAACCCTCCAGCTGTTCACCTACTCTATATATGAACCCAGATAAACTTCATGGGGGAAAAAAAAAAAAAAGAAGAAAAACCAATCACAAGAGGACACATAGACAGAGCTGATAAGACCAAGTAACTTTTGAGTTTGCTAACAGTGTGGGTGTTGACCTGGAGAAGGCTTTAAATCAAACAAACAAAAAAATTTTAAAAAAAAAAAAACAGCAATAAAAAAAAATTCCCATTCCCAACCTGCAATTTCCATCTTCCCTTCAAATATCCTATTTTCACTCCAAAGCTCTGACATTGCCTTAAATTTCTTTGTCCAAATCAGGAACATGGGTCATCTTCACACTTCCATAGCTTTACAATATCTGCTTTTTTTTTTTTTTTCACCCAGGCCTCTGACAATTTATACAATGATGCACAATTCTTTGGTGTTTTACTCCCTTTATTTCTGATACTGTCTATTCATTTATTATTATTATTACTTTTTCTTTTGGTCTCCTTTGACATTAATTATAACTCTAAATTTCTCCCACTTATTCTATGAACTCTAGTCTTTCCAACCCACTTGGGTTTCTCGCTTCTAACCCTAATGCCTATCCAGTTTTGTTCTTTTCATTTCATCCTCTCCATAAGCACGAAATTAAAAAAAAAAAACACACACAAATCATGGAATCCAGCTGTCCTGCACAACTCTTCTCCACAATCAATTTGGTCTTTTTTTTATATATATAGCCTATAAATAAATAGCCCACTGCTCTAGTCAACCCATCTGTGCAAAAAGTTTTCTATCCAAGAAATAGACAAAGAAAAAAAAAAAAGTCTCTTCTGTGAGAGACAGTAAAAAAAAAAAAAAAAAGAAAGAGTCCTTTCAGTGTGTCCCAGATCAAGTTCACTTCACTTGACACATGTGACTTTTCCTTTTTTGCAGTCAGAGTCTTACCTTCCCCTCCTCTCC
>JBCEWB010800367.1:0-16380 GCA_039654565.1 Peronia peronii | reverse complement strand
CCCCCCCCCCCCCCCCCCCCTCCCCCCCCCCCCCCCCCCCCCCCCCCCCCCCCCCCCCCCCCCTATCAAAAAAATATGATTCTACAGCATTACGTCAATGCAGACATGACTTTTTAACCAAAGTTTAGTTCACCCATTTTCCCTTCCCCCTATGCCAATAATTCTATACTTCTTACGAGATAACTTCCAGCATGAAGTTGAAAGACGTATATAGAACGTAACAATAATTCTACAATATGCAAATACTGACACCTGAGTCAATTGACTTGCCGCCGGACATTGAGATAATTTGATGTTTTATAACTGTTTTCCCCTTTGAACGGAGACTTCGGTGGCCAAATTTCCAAGGTATATTAGGCCTAATTTGGTATTTCTGTTCAGATTTAGAAAGAGCCAACCAGGTTAAAAAAAAGATGTTTATTAAATTTTTGGGAAATTTTTGTCTTGGTTTATTCTACATATTTTTATTCATTTTCCCCCTTGAATTTCAAGATACCTCTATAAATTGATATTTTTTCTGGAGAAGACGTAGATCAGTTTAAAGGATTTTTAGGAGACACTTTATTCAACGAGACTATTGCAGTTGTTGATGATGGTTTGTTTGAGGCTTTGCTGTGTTAAGGTAACACCCGAGAGTGGATAGACCTAAAACTCAGTGACATTTTAACATACATGAGATGGAGGGAGCTGGTGGGATCCCAACGGTCGACAATTAAAAGCGACGAGAGACAAATAAGAACATCAAAATCAAATTTTTATGAAAGACTAGCGGTTATATACATGTACAATGTTCAATGTGTGGATATATGCTATTACCTTTTATATCAAATAAAACACTGAACGGCTTCACAAAATTCTCCACAAAAATATAAAGGAAACACATTTTGTACATAAGTTACTCAAAATTAAACTGGCCATTACAATACCAAGTGTTTTGTAACCCGGGATGGGGTTGGGGGAAGATGGGAGGGTGGAAGGAAGAAGTAAGTTTACCTGAAATGTCTTGAAAGAAAGGGTAAAGGGGGGGGGGGGGGGGAGTGTGGGTCCTGAAGTGTCAGAGAGAAGGAGGAAAAACTATTACACCTTTCCTCTCATGCTTTTCGTTCCTTTGTGGTAATTTATACCAGAGTCTGACATAAGAAGGACATTAATTGATCTTTCTCGTCTCAGTTCAGGGGGTCTTTTCGTGACGAGAAATTGGGATGTATTCTCCATGTCCAGCCCAGCGGACAAACACTGGCACGTAGATCCCTTTCAATCTCACGCTTTCATACTGGTCATGAATACTAAATACGTTGTTGTTAGTGTTTCTGTCGTTCTTCTTTAAATATCACTAGTTGTAAAATCCTGTTTTGGTTATCATGTTACAGTTTGTGAGTTGTGAGGGAATTTAAAAGGCTCATCAGCACGATCACGGCTATATTGCGCGTAGGTGTGAGGGTATGAGTGTTATTGCTGTAGTACATAAATCGTTGTCGTATCACATATTGACGTGATGAAAGGTGATAATGATCGAACCTGTGCGCTAGTGTGTGTATGTGTACACATTTTCTTCTAGACGTTTTGTTCACAATAATGATTTGCACCTGCTGATAAAATGTATGAAATATATCGACACTTTTCCTTATTGTTCAGAACACAGTTTACCATAGAAATGGATCTATCCTCTCTGCTATTAAGTCCTTTGAATCACTCTTTATGTCTGCACAGGATAAACATCCATAGCCCACCTTACTTGTAGACAGGTGTTGACATTGCCGATGAAACCACCATTGCCGATGAGACGAGGTGAATAAAAAAAATAACCTGTACAACGTCAGAGTAACATACTTGATGAAAAAAAAAAAAATCAGGAATGACGTCAAAGGAGTGAAAGCTAAGACACGTTGGCTGTTTAATATGGAAAATAATTTCTCATTACAGAATTTTAATGCCGACAAGTGTTCGACCAGCTTGATGATTTCGCAATGCCGTAAGATGATGGAAATTCAGTTCCACTGTAAGACAATACAGTCACCTGTCGCTAGTCTTAGAGATGGAAGGAATTACAAATAAAATCCATCGCACTATTACCACTTCTGTACGCGAAACACACTTACACACATATGCAAGAAGATCCCCCAAACGATGTCAGTTGTGGCATAGAGAGGGGATAACTGTCAGTGAGAAGACTATGTAAATAGAAGGAGGTGTTCTAAATTTTTGACAGTTCTGCATATTAAATATACAGGATAAAATAAAAATAAAAGGAAAGGGCGGTGAGGAAGTTGGAAAGGGAGAGGTGTAAACTGTTTCCATATGATAGGATATGTTTGAGAGCCCCACATTAGCATCAAGCCAAGCAGCCACAATATAAACTAGGCTCATCTCGAAACCAGTTTGTGGTGAGGACAGAAATTAGGCTAAAAACGATTATTTTATTATCCATGATAAAATCACAAGCTTAAGAAGGTAAAACAACACACTAATTCATAAACGCCCAATCGGAGAAACACAGCAAGAGAACGGCATTGCAAACAAGAAGAACAATAATACAAAGCCATTTCATGACATAAAGATAAAAGTTCTTGCACAGCTGTCGGAATGTAGGCCTCCAATAGGAAAAGGGACAGTAATATGAAATCATTCTTTAGCAACTGAATATTGGTGTCACAGACTTTCAGAGAATTGAATGAGTGATGTCTGAGTATTTCCTTTTTTGTTTGTGTAAGTGTGAGTAAGACAACAGATGTGGGAAGATTATAGCACTGTTTCTTACAGGAGGTTGGAAAGTTCGAAAATGAGTGCTAAGCGGGCGTATGATTTGCCGACTGTAATCAGATTTTTATGAGACAGTTTTCACTTTTGTATGTCGACAGTCTCATCATCTGACATGACTAGTATCAGATCTCTCTATAAAAAAAAAAAAAAGATCAGTGAGCAATTGCAGTCACGATTTAATTCTGAAAGTGTACCCACCCACCTCCATCCTGTTACCGGTACTCTATAACATCAGATATCTCCTACTTTCCCCCCACCCCCCTCCTCCCCACTCTCCAAGCCCCCCTCCTCCATGTGCTCACCCATTTTTTTCTTTATTGTTTTTTTTTGGGTTTTGTTTTTAAATTCTTGCTTACTTGCCATTTAACAAAAAAAAAAAAAGCAACGGCACGATTTTGAAATATAGGCTGTCTCAAATTATGGTAGTAGGGCAGTGCCTCATATTATGGCAGGCCTGGTGGTCTAGGTGATATTCAAAATTCAACACGAATCATCAAAATTAAACAGCACATTGGTGGAAATGTGGCGGGGGGGAGGGGGGCGTTAGAGTTAGAGAGAGAGAGAGGTACGAGAAAGAGAGACGAGAGAAATAAAGAAGCCTCTTCCAGACCAGTGAAGTGCGTGGTTGACATGAAATGAGTTATAGCAACTTTGTGGTTACAATTTACTTTTTCTTCTTCTTCATAATGAAATTAGAACAGGGGTATGTTTAACTATACATGAAGGATAGCGCTAAGCACACGGTAAACTTCAAATAACCTTTAGTTTATCCTACTTAGATTCATTCTGTAAAATCAAATTTAGCATAATTCTTAGGAGGGGGGGGGGGGGTCTTAAAGGTGAATCTTTTTATTATTAACGATAGACTATTTTAACCTTTTCCATCGAATTCAGCATGTTGAAGTTAGAGACAAATAGTTCAAACGGTTGTCATGGAAACGTCGACATCTTGGATTTTGGCATCTCTAAAATGACTAACTTTAAAATCTACCTCCTCCGCCACATTTCAACCGAACTTTATGAAACTTGTTAAATATGTTGTTTAACATAATATCTAAAAATTTACATATTTTCGGCTCTTCCTATGAAATACAAAATTTTCTACAAATTTTTGAAAATGCCATGTAATGAAATTTTAAATTTCGCCGTTTTTTCATACTTAAAACCTATTTTTCTCTAAAACTCACAAACCTAATAGAACGAACATACGTTTGTTTTTGGTCTTGTTGTGAAAATGATGTATGCCAAATTTGGTTAGAATCGCTGTTTTTCTCATATTAAAAACCTATTTTTCTCTAAAACTCACAAACCGAATGGAACGAACATATGTATGTTTTTGGTCCTTTTGTGAATATGATGTATGCCAAATTTGGGTAGAATCGGATTAGAAATATTTTTTTAAAAAGTGGATAGCATAACAGTGTCAAAAGACTGGGTTTTGAGAAAATGCGTTCAAAGATTTTTTTCAGCGAAAAATTGACATGGAAAGTTTTTCGTTCTCTCTCCCCATAACTTCTGTGTCTTTTGTTGCCTTTTTCGGGTTTTTTTTGGAGGTTGTTCCCTACCCCCCCCCCCCCCCCCCCCATCATTATAAGGATTCCCATAGAGTCACTTCAGGGTTCTTGAGGCCTGCATGTGCATGTGCCCTCCATATCTTTTTCTGTCGAAACCAAGAGTGTTTTGACCTTTATTATGGCATATAGTCCACAAAGAAAGGAAAATTTCACTATTTATAGGACGTGGAAGTTCATTTTAGAAAACCTAGCCAAAGCTTACACTAACAATCTGCGTGTTCAGCAGTTTTTTCACCTCAGAGTGGTCATCCAGTATCTATCCCTGGTACTGGGGCTCAAGATATTGCTACAAGAGGTCATAATCAATGCATCTTTGTCCATACTGCAGATCCAAGTGGGAGCCAAGTCTTGGTTGACAGTAGGCTGATCAAGGCCTACCGTTGAATGACTATTGGTCAAACACGTTATAGTGGACATATCCACTTTTTTTATACCATTTTTATACTCAGAAAAGGCAGGGTTTTTAAGCGAAAACAAAAACCCCAAAATCACCCTTTTTTTGATCACAACCCAGAGTTCAGGAGGGCCCCCCCCCCCCTTTCGTAATTAAATTGTTACTTCTCTAACTAAAATTTTCCAATCTTTGCCCAAGTTCGCTCCCTTACAATACAATTTTTCTTGACATCAACTTTGATTCTGTTAACTCTCTTTCCTGCAGTTCTAACCACAACATGGATCGATGGCTGAAAAGTGAAATGGACAGGGCAATGATTTATTTATGCCCCAATAGCCTTAGCAAATGTCGCTTTCGGTGACTAAATCTAGACATGATAGGTCTATTAATTACGGAAAGTTATCGTGACCAACCATAACGTAAATTGTCTGTTCGTCCTAAGCAGATATATATCTCTATCAATAAACACACTTTATTGTATGCGAGAAAGACACTGCTTTGTATGCTTTCCACAAAATTAAATGATAGACAGAGCTAGTAATAATAAATTTTAATGCCATTGCACGGAAGGGAAACAATCCATATTTTAATTCTTCTTACAGCTTACACGATTACTCTTTGCAAAAGCAAAGCATCTCAAAGTATGACTATAAACAGAAGGAAGAAGGATCGTTCTGGCTTGGCAGTTAACAAAGAGAGCTGTCTTTTCTAATATGCAAATAAAATTATAAACACATTCATCTAACTTACCTATGACCGATTCATCCTATACTAAGCATGAGATAAGGAATTTCTAGAATTTCACGAAACTCTCTGCGCGTATCCTTGCTGTTTAAGAAAGAATCGTTCGTAAGCAGGTGTGTTTCCAGTCGTTCCAGATAGAGTGTTATCTCGTACGCGCATTCATCTAAAAATAACCGTGTGCTTAGGTAAATTGCTGAGCACACCTAAGAAAAGAAAGCAAACAGGCTCAGGTACAGGGTGAAGCCGTGCCTGCTTTGAGAAGCGAGTACACTGGGTATATTTGTCAGAACAGGGTATAGCTTGTGCTGAGTCGAGGACGCCTGTACACACCTCCAACATGTACTTGCTGTTTTGTAGCAATACCAGTTATACACAAGCATAACGTCTGTGATTTCATATGGAAATAGTAGCAGCTCTCGTTGAGGCTGTTTAGGAGTTTTTTTCTCTTTCTTCCTTCCCTTCCTATCTACCTCATTCTCTCGCCTTTCTTTCTCATGTTTCACCCTCTCCTCGTCCTCTCTTTCTCCCTTATGTTTCGTCTCTCTTATATTCTCTCTTTTTCACCCTCTTACTTTCTTTTTTTTTTCTTAGTATAAGTTTTTCTTGCTCTATCCTTCTTTCTTTCTGTCCTATCCTTTCTTACCCTACTCTCTCTCTCATTCACGTTTTTTGTCTTTCATTATTTCTCGTCTTCTCCACCTCCCCCTCCCTCCTTTCTCATCCCCTTTTTCTTTCTTCCTTGTGCTACTCTCTCTCTCTCTCTCTCTCTCTCTCTCTCTCTCTCTCTCTTCCTTCAATGCTGCTTTCATTGTCTAATCTACATTCTTGATAACTTATTTTGAACTTTTTCATGTGAACCTCTTCGAAATCATCAACCTTACGGTAAAGCTTTGACCACGAATATGAGCAAAATAATAATTATTATGAAATATTTGCCTTATTTTTCTACAGTTATATACTGTACATAGCTCAGGCTATTGCCATACCTCCATCTACGATACATTTTCTCATCATCCGTTCATCGCGCGTCTTTCTGGTCACAAAGTGCTCTTCAAAGTTATTGAACTGGTACTAAATTGGTGTGATTTTGTTGTTATTGTTGTTGTTGAGCAAACGTCCACCATTATTAAGCCGTGCTATATATATTTTCCAAGTCACTGCCTACAAAATTTACCTATTAAATTAAAACCAAAGGGGGGGGGGGGGGGGTAAACGCTCTTCACTTAGTACACTGGGTGAAAAAAACCACGTCAGCTGTCCATGTGGCATCTTAATGCAAATTAGAAAGATCACTTGAAACTAGTGTCGGAAAATGATTCTCAGCCTTTCGGCGGGCTGTATAGGCGATGGAATTTTTACAGCCACAGCTCAAATGGGCCATTTTGACCATCAACCACATTACTTCCCTTTGTCAAATGCAAGAGATAAGAGACAAATATTGTCAAAAGAGAAAAAAAAAACAAACGTTTACTTGTGTGATTTGAAACATGAGCAACGGAAAATTCTGATAAATTCACCATGTGATGCATTTTTTGTTCTCATAATATCTTTATCTCTCTCTCTCCCTCTCCTCTCCTCCATGCACAAACATACGATAAACAACAGATAAAATCCCATTTGCAATAAAACATAAATTTTGATGAAATTTTATTCAGCACATATATAACAATTTTCAAAAAGAATACAGTAAACGTGTAATCACAAAACGGATGTAGCTGCATCAGTATAAATTTAGTAATAAGGAAAAAGATAACAAAATAGTGTCTGCTGAAAATGAAATGACTTTTAAAGTTCCATTTGCCCGCCTATTGCTGATAGCTCCAAAGAGGAGACAAAGAGAATTGGGATGCATAGGCACCATAGTGCCTGTCTAACGCTGGCGAGGCATGGCGGATCCATAGACACCATTCAACCTCATAATATTTTAAAATTATCCCGTTAGGACTACGATTAGGAAAAGGCATTGGGGTTAAGCTTGGGCGTAGGCTTAGGCTTAGGTTTAGGTTTAGACGTTGGCTTAGGCTTAGGTTTAGGTTTAGGTTTCAAACTTATGCTTAGGCGGTTTAGTGTTAGGGGCTAGGGTTAGGGATTAGTGTTAGGATTACCGTTAGTCTCAGATTTACAGCTGGGATGGGAGTTACACTTGAGCAATCCATAGACAGCATGGTGCTTGTCCAGCGCTGAGTGATTGATAAACACTATGGTACTTATCTATCCGCTCTTTGGTCTAAAGCTGGGAAATAGTAGCAAGATATAGGCCTACAGCTTAATCACAATACAATACATTATTTACATTACAAGCATCTTTAGCGGTAAAAGAATCACAGCCACAATAATGCTGTAAAAATGAACAATTCTGACTACAGAAACAGTATTTTTCCTTCAAATAATAATTGTCAGTATTTTACTTGTAAAGCGAAAAGCACGATGCCCAAAAAGGAAAGAATATAACTATAACGTTATAAACTATGATGAACTTTTTCCTAAGTTAAATATATTTATTTCTTATCTGTTAAATGACAATTGCCGTCGTGTACTTCGTATCAATAATTAATTTTTTGCTCTTCATACCTTCATTATTATATATTTATTGTTATTTTAATTATTTTATTATAGAGGGTAAACATTCAAGAGTTCTTCTAATCCGTGTAAATTTTAGGAAAAGAAAATCAGTAGCTATTATATAATTCTTGAGTATATAAATATACAAAATGTTATGCATTTCGGGACTCTTTTATTTTATTTTATTTATTTATTATTATTTATTTATTTATTTATTTTTTTGCTTTTGTTTTTTTTTTATGTTTCTGAAAATGCCATAATTAATGAATATAACGATAAATCATGACGTGATTTGAGCCCAAAATGCAACAGCCTCAGCTATGTACAGATTCAATGATCTGATCACAGGCAGTGCAGCGCTAACCACTCTGCATTTTTTACGTACAATTTCGACGTGGTCAAACTTCTATGGCCAAACTTCTAGGAGCAAACTTGCACGATCTATTTTGCCACTGAGTAGAGCTTGCAGTAGTTAGATTCCCATTGTTTCGGGCTCTTAAGCCACTATATCCTAGAGTAATGAATGAGGTGTTTCGAGGTCCGTCACATGACCGCGAGATTTTTGCTCTCATGTTGATTTGTGTACATACTCTGCACAGGGCAGGCAGCTCTTGATGAATGATAAGCATTCAGATATTGTCTACACCATATAGGTAAACCCATTATGAGTGGTCATTCTTCAGTAATATGATCTACCTCGAAATACCTCATTTGATACACTGATAGGAATAATTTCAAATTACTGGAATCTAAAAACACGTTGGGAGATTCGATGCGTTAAAGCCTAGTATTTTCTAAGTGCCACTACGACAGTTGTGAGAACATGGATGTTTGACCCTTGAAAGCTGAATTGTCCTAAAAGTCAAATTCACGAAAAGTTAAGACAATGTCAGTATTCAGGATCAAGTTAATTATCATATAAACTTTTCTCAACTCCATACAATTACCATTGTCTCAAAAACAAAGGCAGCAGCATATCATAACGACAGCAGCTGTTAGGGTTTCAATAATCGGTTTCATATGAGAGGGTAACCTTAGGGTGTAAGGTTCTAATGTAGTTCAATGTTCAGTCAACACAAATGATTCCATAGTAAGGATAAAGTACCTGTTAGGTTTTCAATTATCAATTTTTTTTACAGGACATAGGATTCTAAGCAGCTCAATATTCAGTCAATACAAATCATTCCATGAGTCGAGCAACACAATATTTCATTTTGTTTCAATAGTTCTTCGGGTCTCTGAGGATGAAGTCCTATAATATTTCACTTTGTTTAAATACTTCTTCCAATCTCAGAGAAGTTAAGTCCCATTTCATTTTGTTTGAATAATGTTTCCGGTCTCAGAGGGTTAAGTCCTATAATATTTCATTTTGCTTCCATAGTTCTTTGGGTCTCAGCAGATCAAGTTCTATATCGTTTCGTTTCAATAGTTCTTTGGGCTTCAGAAGGTTAATTCCTACAAAATTTCATTTTGTTTTTATAATTCTTCAGGCCTCAGATGGTTAAAATTTATATTTCATTTTTTTTTTAAAAATAATTCTTCGGGCCTCAGATACATCCTATCTTTCCTTTTATCTCAATAGTTCTTCGTGTTCCAAATGTCTGAGGTCCAACAGTTGCATATTTGAACAGATGAAATAAACGGGCTATTGTCTGGCTGGAATGATCTTCTCCAGTGCCCGGGCCACCTGCAACACCGTCAGTTCATCAAATTTCTTGCCCACGATCATCAGACTAGCCGTGTGTCCGTCTCCAAGTTTGCCTAAGGGTAAGGTCAGGGCAGGATGACCTGTCATGTCAGCCGCTACAGTGTTTCCAATTTGGTCAATGCTCTCCTCCAAATAGGCTGAGAGAGAGAAGGAAAGGGAATCAAAGAGAGAAAGAGGGAAAGAAAGAAAAAAGAAAGGGGAAGAAAAAAGGAAGAACAGGAAAGAAAGAAAGGAAAAAATAAAGAAAGAGAGAAACAAAGGCAGAAAGAAAGAAAGAAAGAAAGAAAAAGAAAGAAAGAAAAAAAGAAAAAAGGCAGAAAGAACATATTAAATAAGATAAGCTAATAAATCTGACAAACAATCAGATGAGCGAAGAGATCAAATTGATTATGAGCTTTATGCAAATATTTAAACTTTTAAATTCGGAGTTTCTTTCATTTTCACTTTTTCTAACATTTTTTATATAAATCTCTGTATATAATATCAGGGCAATTTTGTAACATTCACTGGAAATTTTACAACTCTTTCTAATACCTCTATGAGCAGTTTTACAGCAAGGCAGTCCTGAATATTGACAATGGGGGTTGCCAGAGACAAGGGGTGTTGAACAAATATAGTAAAGCGGGCACAAAATCACTTTTGCGTTCTTTGCTTGAATTGTACAGCATGGAAAATTCCGAAAAATTCATGGTGTAAGAAAATGATTCTTACCATAATGCTGTAAATATATTGTTACTGTTGTTGTTGTTGTTGTTGTTGTTGTTTGTGATCAATCTTTCAAATGACACGGAAGAAACACGATTTTTCTTCTTTACATCACTTGTTTAACCCAACCCCCAATCTCGTGTCTGGCGAAGGGAAATGATAGGCTGATCGAAAACAACTTCCATTGCCTTGCTCTACAGAAATAAAAGATTAAGTTAAGGGATTTTTCTTGACTGGTGGGTGGGAGTGGGAGGGGGGATGTGTAGAACCATCAATATATGGTATTTCACAATTTATTTATAATGCATCAACAGGCTGAACTGAGTGATTGCCATTTTTTCCTTTAAAGGTATCCGCTCTATCAACTGAACTGTGGCGGGTAAGGGACAGACTTCGCCAGTACTTTGATCTGGAAAAATTTAATTACTAGTCAGTTCACAAGATGTAAGAAGGGTGCTCAAACGAAACTTAACTGATCAAAATAAAAGCTCCTTTGTTTAGCTTCTATTTTTTTCCAACTACACACTCCCAAAGGTCCATTATTATGAGGAGCCTGGGATGAACAGTAGTCAAATACTATTAAATACGTTTTGAGAGAATTTATTTCGGAAAAAGAAACTTTCTATTTTTTTTTTTCTGAGCTCACATGCTATTGTAGTTAATCCAGTTTTACATTTTATGATGTTTGACTGCCTGCAGCTGAAAATTTGACTGCCAATGTCCCTTCTTTTTTTTTTTTTTTTTTCATTTGGGCTTTTTCGACCTTGGCTTAAAATATGGGGACAGGGACTTGGGTACAATGAATTATTCTAAGAGCCCCATAGTCTTCAAGACAGGGAGAAGGGATAGAATATGCATAAATGTAAGTCACCATTTCATTAGCTGGTGTTTTACGTGCAGAGGCAGACTTATGTGCCATTCACGAATCGCAGACTTCGAGACTGGTCATCCCCAAAGGAGCTCTGAGGCAAGTATGCCTGTATGCACGAGATCCTGCCAGTGTACTACGCTTGTACATATTATTATGAATTGCCCCCTTCCCTTCCTCCCCCTACCCCTTTTTCAGTTATGGAAAAGTTCCCATAACAGTTCAAGACCGAGGGGTCCCAGGGGTCCCTAATATTACATAGTCAATGTAGTCATTAGAAGAACAAAAATCGGTAGGTGGGGAAAGGAAAGTGGGAGGAGGGGAGGAGTTAGGATTTTATTTTCCTGCATACCTGATTGCGTTGCGGCACTTGTTTCTTTTTCTTGCATGAATTTAGCGGTTGTATGAGTCAATGTAGGCATGACAATGACGTCACACTGGTTGAAGGCCTCCTCGTACTGACGCGTCAAGTCCAACACCAGGTTTCTGGCCTTGCAATAGTAGCGGTTGCCATAGCGACGCCGAAAGAGCTCTCCAGTCACCGTGAAGCTCTTCATCCCCGGAGATAGCAAACCAGCAGAGCATTTCCCGCCTTGACGAACGGCTTTCTCTAAGCTGGTGGAGTAGTAGCCTTGCAAAAACTGTCCAGTTGCTGATAACAACAGATGAAGAAATAGATGGATAACTAAATAAATAAACATATATGTGAACAAATAAATAAAGAAAGAAAGATAGAAGAATGACTAAAGAAATAACGATGGACCAAAAAAAAAAAATGGAAAGAAAGAACGAGAGGAGAAGAAAACAAACAAACCATCAAACAAACAAACAAAAAATGAAAAACATGGAAAGAGAACGAGAGAGAGAGAGAGAGAGGAGAAAAGCGTTTGGAATTTACAGAAAAAAGGTAGAGAATGTGACTTAACTCTGCATGTACAGTAACATACTGTCCATTATCCAAAAATAACATCTAAGCCATAACATCTCACAAATGCCTCAAATTCTGAATCTAAGCCCTCACTATCTCCAATTCCTTTAGACTCCCTGGTTTGTTTCATTTGTATTCAGTTTAAAGATATTTTCATATCCAAGATACATGCACAGGTCCAAGTGAAGTAAAGCTTCGTAAATCAACAAGGATAACCTTACTTACTGCCAGCCCGGTAGCAAGATACCCAACCTTGGCAAATAAATCCTACAAGCAACGGGACTCCTAGGAGACAAATAAAGAGAGAATGCATGATAGATTAGAATACAAAGCCGAATTTCGTTGTAAGTCGTAAATTAAAACATCACCACAATGACACTGATATTTTTCAGAAAACTCAGTGTGTTTGTTGTCCGAATGTTTATTAATTTGCCTGCTGGTTGATTTGTTTGTTTACATCTTTAGGACTCTTCTTTTTTAAATTTAATTTTATTTTTTAATCTTATTTAATTTAGCTCAGGTTGATTGGCCAGCACATTCTGTTTGTGTGCAGTAGTGGTTGAACGGTCTCTGCTTTATAAAATAACTTGTTTTAAATTCTGTACACGTGCATACGTAGAAAAAGAAGATCTAAAAGTCCAAGAAAACTGCTGAACCTGGCGGTGTTTTCTCATTGATTTCTATTCGTGTTCAGAACGTGATAGCTTAGACGTAATGGCAGTGTAAGAAGAATTCAACGAGCCATTTTTTCAGCCAACTAAACTATTTAGCTTTGGCCTTGTACAAACGGTATAAGACACTTTGTCTTATTTGTATTATTATGTTTGTCGCCTTTTAGTCCCAAGAAAATAGCATTATCTCAGCTTTAAATGTGTGCTCAATTTGAGTGAGAAGAATTTGTCTAGATAGAAATTTGGAATTTGGAAATTTTACCCGGACATCAGCGTCTCTGCCTACTCTTCGTCCGATTGTAAAATGCCAAGGGTTCTTTAACATGCTAACATACAAACGGAACTTCTGAAATATATACATCCTTATCCGAGAAGGTTAAACGTAGGATTTCCTTACCAAAGAAGGCAGGAGGTCTTTGCATCACTGAAAAAAAAAAATAAATAAATAAATGGACCTGCTAATGTAATCGTTTCAATCATTTCCATGGCCCAGTCGGATTCGAGTTTTGAACAAGCGATGTAAGTGGTTTTTTGCCAATGAGCAAACGGTTAACCCTCCGTTATAGCGACCCACTGGATATAAGCCAAGCATTGTAAAGAAAGTAAAAGGTCACTCTAGCTTTTGTTAATTAAAGTAAGCTTACATGAACTATAAAATTATGGGGAAAAAATATCACGATAACAAAAAAAAAACAACAACAACAAACATTTTCATCATGTGATGAATTTTGCAGAATTTTCCGTTACTCGTGTTTAAAATAATTTAAGAAAAGCCGATTTTTCCTCTGTACAATGCGTTTATTGTACTTACTGTACCCGGCAAAGAAAGGTAATTTGGCTGACGGTCACAGTGACACATTTACTCTGTTAACGCTTTGTATAGCATTTGGAGAGCAATTTGGTATACAAACAATAATGGGATGGTCTTTGAGCAGTTGGTTTCCTGATAGTTCTGAGATTGAAAAGAACATTATATAAAACGAGAAATCAAGAGCTATTGTTTGATAGCCTGGTCAGTCGATGTTTGGCAAAGTTTTACTATGTGTGCAACCTTTTATTCCTTGGAGTGGGGATTGCCTCCGTTTTAAATGTGTGCCTACGTGAATTTTTTGCAGAGAACTTTGTTTCTTTTTTTCAGCAATTTTCCCTGGAGAATGGTATCTCCATCAATCTTCGTGTAATATTTTAACTGCTAGGGTTCTTCAACAGGCACAGTATACACACAGGATCTCGGCTATAACTGTTCTTTCGGTTGTTCGAGAAAGCAGCACGTCAGGCCTCACTACTCAAGAGCTTAGGGGACTGTATTGCCTCTAAAAAAAAAAAAAAAAAAGAAGAAAGAAAGAAACTGTTAATCTTTCCAATTCGCCTAGCAGGATTCGAACCGGCGACATTTTCCGCGATAGCCAGACTCTTAACCTCTGGACAACAGCGATGACAAATATGTTTGATATACTGAGTTATGAACCTCATATAGCACCATTCCGTCAACTAAACGCTAACAATGAGCTACATTTTGAATCAACTGTGACTGAGCGTCCACCCAGTCCTCTCTCTCATTCCAAAATTCCGTCCTGTCAGCCTTTGACAGGATGAAGTTTAAAATGAATAATATGATTTCATTAGATAAATTGCAGCTGTGCACTGTCTATCCTAGAAACCTATTACATATTTAATAGCATTATAGACTCAAAACGTAAAAATTATATCATGAAATTTGCATGAATACGTATGAGAAATTGTGTATCATTGACTATGTGATTGAAATACAAAAAGGTTAGGCAACTGGTCTGTTAGTCTAAAAATGCATATATTGTTTGTTGAATAGATGGACTCACGAGAAGATACAACTGTGCAACAGATATACAGTCAAGTGCACACCTGTTACCATGCATACTAGATATATTTTATACTCATGACAAAAACAAGAGAACTACCAGTATTTCAAACACACAGTCGGGTGGCGAGGGGGAGGAGAGCTTGAATCTACTTTTATAAGAGAGAGAGAGAGGAAGAGGGGGGGGGGGGGGGGGGAGGGGGGGTAGGAGCAATCTTGCAGATCTATGGCGTAATTTATGACGTTGACAGCCTGCTTGGCTCCGCCCACCTGTCCTAACAACCCCCGCCCAGTCTGCCTTCTAGTTCCGGCATGGGGGACTGTCTACCTGCCTACCTGCCTGTTTGCCTGACTGCTTGTGTGACGTGGACAAGTATGTCTCATCAAAATCCTTCTACAGGGGTCACCGAAAGGTCCCAGGACATTGAATGAGGATGAAGAACTGAATTTATGGGACAAATGTTTATTTCTAACACCAACGTTTAACAACAACAGCGACGTTTCAACAATAACTCAGTCAACAGAGCAAATAAAAAAAAAAAAAAAATTATCATCAACGCCAACAATCCCAAGGATCAGAAATATAGATGTGTCCATTAAGTTAATTTCTTCATCGTGGTCATTCAATGTCCTTGGACTTTCTGGCCACCATGTACCCTCCCCCCTCCCCTCCCCTCCCCCCTCACCCCATTCATTTTTGCCTTTTTGATTTCTAATATCTTCCGACTCTATGTCGAGTGTCTTTTGAAAGCGATAGCCCTAGAAATGAGGGCTGTGGACTTCCCCAAAATGTACCTTCATTGCTGCAGAGATACGTCGTTCCTAATGTCTAAGAGCTGTTCGATGATAGAGAATTTATTGTGGACTTTTTCACAATTCAGTGAATTTCACATTTCTTGAAATTGAACGATAACGTCTCGCGGTTTCAAAAAAAAATACGAAATAATATAGTAGCCTTTACTTCACAGTTTTTATTGATTTACCCCTGTCTTTTGTTCTAAAAGACAGCCAATAACTAGAAATGAGGGCCATCAGAAGGCAACATCATTGAAAATCAAATGACACATTTAGACATACTCGGCATGAAATTTGTCATTTATGTCTGACATACGTATCGTATATCATATTTATTATTTTGAATTGTATTATCTTATGTGTCAAGATTTACCATTTTACAAGGTTTTGCAAATAGAAATCAGAAATCATGATCTCTTCTCTTACCAATTTTGCCCCCCCCCCCCTTTTACGCCCACCACACACACACACACACACACAAAGAAAATCACTTCACATGTTTAAACTTCCACAGACTTGACGAAAATGTCATTTAATTTTGTTTCGTGTGTGACATTACGAACCGTGAGACTTTCTAATCGTTTCTTCTCTGCTTTCAAGATAACACAGACCAATCAAGCTTAATAGATGTACATATCTGTGAAGAATCCCTGAGTATATACCTTTCTGTTCAAATGTTCGTTCTTTTACTTGAAGCAGGTCATTTTCATGAGAAAGTGGGTGGACGCAGTGGCTCTGTGGTTTGACGTCTGCTCAGGGAGAAAACGGGCCGGGATCGACTCGCGGGTTCTGCATCGGGGGATGGAAGGACACGAAGATCGAAAACCCGCATTT
>JBCEWB010800256.1:0-16380 GCA_039654565.1 Peronia peronii | reverse complement strand
TTTCTCATGCCCCCCCCCTAATCCATCCCCCCCCCCCTGTATCACCTACCCCACCAACCTATTGTCTACTCACCTGATCAATAAATTCGTTTACTCCCCTACTTCCAGATCTATCATGTTTGCAATGCTGGCCTACTAAACACTGTCTTCTGTCCCCTCCCAACTTCTACTCCTCCCCTGCCTTTTTCCACAGGCACTGGTCATCTCCGCCAAGCAAGGCATCTACATCGGGCTGAGTTTGGCGTTACTGGTCCTCATCATCACCACCACCAACATCATCATCAGCATCATCGCCACTTGCGCCATGAGCCTGGTCACTCTGTCTGTCTGCGGGGCCATCCCGCTGCTGGGTTGGAAAGTTTCGGTAAGATGACCACTCAAACTGGACCTTCTCTCAGTGTTGATGAATGAATGCATGGATAAATGGTTGGATGGATAAATTGATGGATGGATGGATTGATCGATCGATCGATCGATGGATATATGGATGGATGATGATCTCAACAAAAGCTGAGATGACCAGACAAACTGGATCTTCTTTAAGTGTTGATAAATGGATGAATGGATAAATAGATGAATGGATGGATGGATGAATGAATGGCGGGATGGATGAATAGATGGATGAATGGATGAGTGGATGAATGGATGGATGGGTGGATGAATAGATAGATGGATGAATGGCTGGATGGATGGATGGATGGATGAAGAGATGGATGAATGGCTGGCTGGATGGATGGATGGATGGATGGATGAAGAGATGGATGAATGGATGGATGGATGGATGGATGGATGAAGAGATGGATGAATGGATGGATGGATGGATGGATGAAGAGATAGATGAATGGATGGATGGATGGATGGAAGGGAGGATGGATGGATGGATGGATGGTTGAATGGATGGATGGATGAGTGGATGGATAGATGGATAAATGGATGTATGGATGGATGGATGGATGGATGGATGAAAGGATGGATGAATGGATGGATGGACGGAGGGAGGGAGGGATGAATGGATGGATGGATGGATGGATGGATGGATGGATGGATGGATGGATGGATGGATGGATGGATGGATGGATGGATGGATCCTCTTCAGTGTTGATCTCAACAAAATCTGAGATGACCAGTTTACGTTCTACAAACGTCTTTCAACCTCCTGGTGGAGGAGAAGTGTTGATCTCAACAAAAACTGAGATGACCATTCAAACTGGACCTTCTCTCAGTGTTGATCTCATCAAAAGCTTGCAAACTCATTTTAGTCCAACAGTGTTCACAGCAGCGTCCTATATGTCCAACTTTCAAAATGTTAAGAAATTTATCATGTCATCCTTGCCAAGTTTCTGTCTTGAAACAGCCAGTATTTCATTCGTCCGATGTCCTCATCAGGTCATACTGACATGTCATTTAGCCACTAAACGACAAGTCTCTGTTGTCTGTCTGATCTATTGTTAAAAAAAAACTACCTCACTCATTCATTCATTCACTCACTCACTCACTCACTCACACATTCAGTCACTCACGCTGACCGGCTACATTTTCTCTCACTCAGACACACTGTTGTTGTTGTTGTTGTTGTTGCTGTTGTTGTTGTTGTGTTGTTGTTGTTGTTGTTTATTGTTGTTGTTGTTGTTGTTCACTTCCGTGAGACTAAATCTTTCGAGTATTTAATGTCTGGTTTCAAGTGGCCAAATCCTGCATAGTCTGTAACATTACACCATCAATCCCTGCTATACAGGGTGTCCATAAAGTTACTATACAGTTACTTGTGGGGCTCCATCCCGTTAAACACGCAAGTTATGAAAATCTGGTCATTATTTCGCTGCAAGCACAATGACGGTCTTCAGCTCGTCCAGGTAAATTTCCCCAGAGACAGTTCCTTCCTAGAATTCTATCTATTTTAGGAATTGTTTTTAGTACGCCTATTTCACAGAGTTGTTTTCAGCCAAACTGTATAGTAACTTTACGGACGCCCTGTATATCTGCTCAAGGCCACACGTTTTCATATCTTAATCAGGTTCCTATTTTGTTTGCTGTCCCAGGCCATCGAGTCGATCAACTTATCCCTGGTGGTCGGTCTGGCGGTGGACTATGTTGTGCATCTCTCCGAGGCCTACAACCAGTCTCCTCACTACCACCGCAAAGACAAGGTCAAGGACATGCTGGAGAGCCGAGGGCTGTCTGTGGTGTCCGGGGCCTTCACCACCCTGGGGGCCTCGGTCTTCATGATGGGCGCTCAGATCCAGTTTTTTCTCCAGTTCGGCATTTTCCTCTTCCTCATCATCGGCTTCTCCTGTATCTATTCTCTCTGCCTTTTCACACCCATTCTGGCCACCATCGGGCCTCAGGGCAACACAGGATCGTTCGTGCCTGCCTTGATCTGGCTGTGGTACCGGCTCAGAGGTCGGACTTACAAAGACGTCATATGTGAGCAATGTGAAGGCAGAGGATTCCACAGACTTTCCTTGGCCGGGAGGGCGGGCGAGGGTTCAGTTAGACCGAGTGACGATGTGGCCCAATCAGCACCTCCGCCCTCTGTCGTCAACGAAGACATTGGGATTCGATCAGACCCACTACCCGCTAACGTCAACAAACATCACATCAGTACGAGCCTGTAACATGGCGAAATCAGTCCTTACTGCGAGCACACCGTTCAAGTTTCCCACAGAGATCTAGCTCCCAGTACAGGAAGATCGCGGAGACCCCATAGGGAATGGCGATAGGCGAGGTCGAAAAACCAAGATAACCACCCCATTGAAGGCTGAAAGGCATATAGAAACCGTGATGTCGAAAACACACACAATAACACGTGTCAAACATGGAACTCTGTGCTACAAAGAGGAGACTCAACTCGCCTGGCATGTGCACATCGATCTCAAATAAAACAGATCAAACAACCCACCATGAGACCACGATGACAGATGCTACAACGAGAGAGATCAACTGACGAGTTCAGTGGAAAAACTCGTGATATCCATTTCAGAAATTTTAGAACATTAGACATTAATATTGTTATATTTCAAAATATTCTGGTAAAATCGTCATATTTTTTTTTTTTTTTTTTAGGTATGATGAAAAATGGATAAGCTAGAACTCACAACAGGTTTTATAGACATAGTCATCAACAGTAAATCACACAAAGCCGGTAAACTTCAGTTTCTCAAAAGTGTAAACATGTGAGATGGCGAAAGTTTCCATTGAGCCCTTCAAATATTTTATCATAAAAAGCTCAGCTCATCGTAACTCCAGTGACTGTTTGTGAACAAATCTGTGAACATGAGAATTTGGAAACATGCTTTTTCACAACGCAATGCTGCAGCTTTCTGCATCTTTTTTTTTTTTCTCATCTCCCGTGCCAGAGTCAGGTACATGTACTTTGCAATGAAGCAGCGGTCAAGGTGACCTCAATCATTGCCATTTGAAGTAAAAAATTAGGTGCCCAAGACTGAACATTTGGTTCATGATGGTGTCCAGTTTGGGCCACGGGCACTACAACAAAAGATCAGCTGCGAGGTCAGCAGAGGAAACAACCAAACTGTAACAGAGAAGGTCAAATCCATGAGCGCAAAGAATCCTGGGGTATTCCGATGCTCACGTTTTGGGATCAGCAACCCCATCCAGTGACAAACAGACAGAAATGAACTCTGGTTTCAAGGAATGCGCTATTCATTTGACCAGAAGGGGAGACGGAAGGAAAACGTGGCGGAAAGCAGTGGTCATTCACTAACAGAAGTGAGAAATTGCAGTCTGTTGACAGTGTAGCCATGGCAACGCGTTCACAATCCATCCCTCACTTGCTGTGGCCTTTGATAAGGCAATTACTAGGCAGGGGAACGCGCTCATAAGTAAACAAAAGCTAGATGTAAACCAGGACTACATAATCCAAGCTTTTATGGAAAGAAAAATTCTTCCTTTGGAAGACAAACTCCCCGTTACATCTGAAATTTGTATGAACATGCCAATATTTATAATCGACTACCAGAAATGAAAAAAATGTTTTTTAAAAAAAAAGAATGTTGGAATAAGCTAGGCCAGGAGGTGTTCTTGCTTGCCATTACCTTGATATATATGTCGTAAGTTTAGCGAAGCCGAAAATCGGCTAGAACAAACAACTTTTTCATGGTCCATCTTCTGTTCGCTATTCCTCAACTTTTTTTGTTGATAGTATGGTAATAAATGTCTATTATTTCCACCCTGATCGTGATCTTTTGTCAGCTTATGCAAAGTGTGGCTTGAATGTCTTATAGTTGGAAAATACGAGGTTGCTTTGTCTTACCGCTTTTATTGACCAAGATACCTCTTCTCAGAAAGGATGGATGGATGGACGGATGGATTGATGGATGGATGGATGAATGGATGGATGGATGGATGAATGGATGGATGGATGGATGGATGGAGGGATGGATGGATGGAGGGATGGAGGGATAGATTAATGGATGGGTGGATAGAGGGATAGATTAATGGATGGGTGGATGGATCAATGGATAGAGGGATGGATGGATGGATGAAGGAAGAGAGCGAGAAAGGGGTAGATGGATGGACGAATGGACGAATGGATGGGTGAATGGATGGATGGATGGATGGATGAATGGATGGATGGATGGATGGATGGATGGATGAATGGATGGACGGATGAACAAACACGGACAGACAATGCAGGAATGGGTGCCGGAAACAGACAAATAAATGTAGGAACTGATAACACATTTTGACAGTCTGTGTTTGGTACAAAATATACGTCTTTTAGACATGGTCTCATAATCAATTCTAGTTTGATACCAAACTCTCACTGTATTGGCAACGAAAAATTTCCAAAAGAGAACACAAAAAAGGTCCAAAGGTGCAAAGATACCAAGTCACAAAGACAGGAAGATAGGCTATGTACACATACATTTTAATTTTGTCAAAGCCTCTCATCCTTCTGTTGATTGCCAACTTAATAGTCAGATAATCGCCCGGCGTCAACTAACTCGTTTTCTTTTCTTGTTAACAGAATGGCATGGAGTGTACTCTCAGTAGTTATTTACAGGTATAATTTACAGCGTAATATGACGGGAAAGAACGTAATCAATTATGATTTCATTCTCAGCCAATAGTGGGCTCCCTAAGTCAACACTGACTGCATGTGATAGTAGGAGGGTGCCCTTTGGCACACAAGTAGCTTACACCAGTCTAAGAAACTTAAGGGTAGGACACAAGTTGTGGCTGCATAATTTGACCCTAATCTGAATTTTGTATGTTACTATTACCATCAGGCTTGCACAGAAAACACTTCATGAAATTAATTTTCATTATGTATTATGCTATAAAAGCTTGTTTAAACCTAACTGTTAAGATTTGGTTATACTTTTAAGCTGAAATGAAAAAGGAGTTTGAGTACTGCAGCAAATTCTGACTTTCTCATAGCCTTAAATAATAATAATAATATAAAGCATTTATATAGCGCTTATCCCCGTACAGTACAGGCTCTAAGCGCTTTACAATCTATTATTACCCCGACAGGCCCAAAGAAGACACTCATAAATGTTCTCAGCTTCCTGGGAAGCATACACGGCGGCTACCTGTTAGGCGCTCAAATCCTTATCAGTCTAACCTGGGAAGCATACACGGCGGCTACCTGTTAAGCACTCAAATCCTTATCAGTCTAACCTGGGAAGCATACACGGCGGCTACCTGTTAGGCGCTCAAATCCTTATCAATCTAACAATATCAATCACTGTCTATAGTCGGGTATCCATTCAAACCTGGGTGGAGTCAGGAAATGTGTGTAAACTGTCTTTCCCAAGGACAAAATGTCGGGACCTGTCAGGATTCGAACCCGGAACTTCAGATCCCGAGTCCGACGGCCCAAGCGCTGGCCACCATCCACCAAATGGTAACTTCTTTTAAATTTTGGGCCAAGAATGCTTCCTAGGCTATTTTGGTTTATTCCAATGAATTCATCACCCTCAGAAACCTATAGATAGACACTTTGTTTGCATTAATGTTGTATTTCTTCTTGGAGTTACATTTTTTTTTCTGATTCGGAGTACTACATCACGGCGGCCATTTTTAATTTAGGCAAATTAGGGTTACAATATGCAGCCACAACCTGTGTCCTACCCTAAAATGTTCTGATTTGGTATGAAGTATTCTCATGCAAAGCAGTTCCTTCCTACTAAAAAATGCAGTTGTTAGTGAATATTGGGGACTTAGGGAGCCCGCTACAAGGACGGAATTCCACAGAGGTCAGAGTCGAGTCCAGGACATTCATTAGGTCAAGTCATGCCCTAGGAGTGAGCACACAGATGCGACGCCCTCACGCACATCCACTCATACAATCACCCCCGTCCACATCCCTCATCATCATCATCATCGTCACCATCATTTTATAACATGTAAGAAGACTGTCTAACCGGCAACTAATTAAATAATCTCTTTAAAAAGCAGATAACATAAAGAACTTGATACTGATATTGGTACTCTGCCTTGATACTTGATCAATATCAAGTTCGTTATATGTTATTTTGCTTTTTAAAAAAAAAATTGTTTCAATAGTTCCCGGTTAGACAGTTTTCTTATATGTTGTAAAATAATGTTTTACCTGTCATGATACAGATTTTCATCTGATCTCTGTAGAGGCTTGTGTTTTCCACCCACCTCCTTCGTGATCATCGTCGCCATCTTCATTATCATCATCATCAACCATGTAACCCTCTGTTGACCATGCGTCAATGACATCCGATCTCCAAGCTCTTCTGTCCTGTGATGTCTCTTCAAGTTTACGCCAAGTCAGACGTCAGTTTCCCAGGCTTTTGTACAGATGTTACCAAACTTTTCAAACCATCATTCCATGCGGGTTAAAAGAAATAGATAATCTCCTTACCCCCTTTCCCCCCATGCTCCGGTCGTGTTTTAATCACACATACAAACACATACACAGACACACTCATTCTGCTAGGTACAGAAAGAAGGTCACGGTTACAGTGTTATCGAAGTCTTCTGTCCCTTTCGGCTTGTTTCTGGTGACGGTGAAATATCGGGATATCAGGCCAGTGTATTTTCGCATGTTTAACAATAGTTCATATTCGACTAAGCACAAAGTTGGAAATCCCCGGCGGAATGTTTGTACCCCTGCTAAAAATAGAGCACTTACTTATATGTATTGGGCTGCACCACGAAATCCCACAACAATAGTAGAGCACAAAATTTCGGGAAAAACCAGACGCCGGAAGTACGACATAGTTTTCCTACGTCATTCAATCATTAACACTTCTCATTGCTACCGTTATTTGGAGGGCATCTAGGTTCAATAAGCTCACAGCGAAGAGTTTTAGTCATACATTTCCTCCCCACCGTAAAAGGATCAAACTGAAAAGTAGGCAAATTTGAGTGTTTGTACCTCCTGCTAAAAATAGACGCGTCTATTTCCAGCCTTTCGCTCGGTCGGAACAAATCCAATGCATTTGGTCCGGCTCGTGTCAGCTTTCCTGTTCTTGTGCTTCCACCGGCTGTAACCAATCGATAGGAGATCACAAATGCATGATATATATTATATGCACCCCCCCCACACACACACACACACATACACACATATCTCAAAGCTTAACACCAGCACAGATGACACATGAACATGGCAGTGACCTCGATGACAAAATGTGACAGACCAAGGCTATGGTTACTGCTGCCATCTGTCTGTCCACCTAGCTGCTGGTCAGTCCTAGGTCCTGTGGTGACCTCACTGGGACATTGAAAGACTCTGGTTTCCACTGGTTTCCAGCCGATCTTCCTACCTGGACGCGCCTGGACTTGCCTCTAGCCTTCGCCTGGGCGGTTGTTCTGGATTTGCTCACTGGACCAACGACGAACACGCGTATTTTTCTCCTTTTTGTGATTGACACAGAACACGCACTAGCGCCATTCATGTCGGACTGTCGGCTTTGCAAAACAACAGAAATATCTTTACTTCTGTATGTTTTTTGATAAACAATGGCTGTTTTAGTCTGTCAGCCACTTTTGCTGCCGAGGAACACTCTGATCTTCCACTTCGGTTTCATCTTTAGCGAGACCGCGGCTACCTGGAGAGCTCCTTCTGCCAGGGAAGGGACCTGTGTCATCTCCTCAGTGTCCGGCCTGTATCAGATGATATGAACTGCGTCAAATGTCTTACTTGTCATCCCTGAAGTGTTTTTTTCTAATCCTCTTTCTCAGGAGGGACGAAGCCTCTTCCGTTACAGACTGTGCACTCTATGTCTTCAGGATTTCGACCGATTACGCTTTGCCACGCCCATCTCAGCAGGGGCATGAAGGAGCCCACGTCATCCTCGGGGCCCAAAATGGCTAAAAGCGGCGTCAGGAGGCACAGGGAGAAGAAGGTGGAGAATACGATGGTGAGCGCGATCAAGATGCCAAACTGAAGGAACCAGTAAATTTGACTGCTCATCAGGAAAAGAGAGGCTCCCAAAGTGGTCACCGCCGCTGAAAGGATGGAGACGCCCCTGCTCTCCAACATGTCTCGGACTTTGTCGACACGGTCCTGCTTCGGGGACTGATGATAGGCATCTGATAGGTAAATTGCATAATCAGCAGCCAGCCCCACCGTCAGGGATAGGCAGATGGACTCAATCATCTGGGGATGGGAGAGAATTGTGACATCATAGGCAGCTGATCTATTTTTGTACTTGTTTCTACAAACTCTATATGAGACGCAACACGATGAAATCAGGCGCTTGTCAAATTTTGAGCATATGGAGTTATTAGTATCACTCTGAAGATTACTCATTTGCCTTTCTGTTTGTGAAAAAAAAAATAATGTTCTACCTTAAGTAGAAGTTAGGATATTGGCAATTAAAGACGATGGGGGTGGCCTGTTTGCTGCAGCTGAATTTAGTGAGAAAATGGCCGATCATCTCTGTTAATCCTTATTAATCTTTATTAGGCCATGCCACTAAATTACAATTTTTGGGCTTTTTCTCAGTCTATTTCAGAAAATTCAACTCTGAAATTCGTATTTAGATTAATATAGAAGAGGTCTGTGACGAAAAGAAAAAAAAATTGCGTTAAAAATTCATTCACTATTGAAAAACATGTGATTTCTTCGGTCGCCTCATTTTGGCGAGGACCTGATTTCGTAGTGTTGCGCCTCGTATAATAATAATAATAATAATAGAAACCTCTTATTAGCGTTTGTTCCCGCACAGTGTACAAGCTCTAAGCATTTTACAATCTGTTATTAGCCGACAGACTCATGGAAACGCTCCCAGACATTCTCAACTTCCTGGGAAGTATACAAGGCGGCTGCCTGTTAGGCAGCTCTAAACCTTATCGTTCACGGTCCATAGCCTGAGTACCCATGTCAAACCAGGCCGAGTCCTGAAGTGTGTGTAAATTGTCTTTCCCAAGGACAGAATGTCTGGACCAATAAGCATTCAAATCCCCAACTTAAAATCCCGGGCCCGAGACCCAACCACTGGCCACCGCCATCAGGTCACCTAGTTTTCTGCCCGCCTATGATTTATTATATTTGATTTTCAAGACATTCATGTTCAGAGCTGTGCATCTGGATTGTACTCGATAATATATATAGAAAGAGTAATCGTACATGTCACCTTTTTCTTACCGGAGTGGGCGATTGGGACCTTTTCAAATAATAAAAAGAAGACTTAAAACCATATGAAACAATAGAAACATCGCTGTCAACTCAAAAATCAGACTGATGCGTTCCTTGATTATGTCCATCTTCCTTTATGCATGCGAAACTTGGACCCTCACAGCAGACACGGAGAGGAGAATTAAGGGTATGGAAATGAGATGTTTCCGCAAAATTCTCGGCGTCACATTCAGAGATCGCATTACGAATGAAGAAGTTAAGAGACGAATTCAGATTGAAATTGGGCCATATTCCAATCTTCTAGCTATAGTAAAACGCCGTAAACTGGTGTGGTATGGCCATGTCACGCGATCTTCAGGCCTTGCAAAGACGATCTTGCAGGGCACCGTTTCAGGAAGAAGAAGAAGAAGAAGAAGAAGAAGAGGCAGACAAAAGAAGAGATGGGATGACAACATGCGAGAATGGACGGGTCTGGAGCTTAAGGACACCTTGAGAAAGGCAGAGAACAAGGAGGAATGGAGGAAGTTGGTTGTTAGATCTTCAAAGGCGCTCCAAAGGACAACTGGTCTACGGGAGCGATGAATGAATGATGATGAAGAGAAGAGAACAACTTGTTTTCAAAGTAAAAGAAAGCACCAGGACGGCACCAAAAATTGGAAATTTATATCATTATCTTCACACTTGTGATTTTTTATTTAAAATTATAGTAATCGGTTGGCAGTCGTTGTGATGTACTTTTAAGACATAACAATCATGATGACGATGATCCTTTGACGAAGAGCCAAGCGGGCTCGAACATTTGGCCAATGATATCAGTTTTGCTTAATTAAGCTCTTCATAGATGTATTGTCTTTTTTGGGTCTTTTTTGATGTTTTTGATCAGTTGCCGGCAAACAGTCGTCTTAATGTAAAGACATTTTTCTAAAATGATGGTGATGATGATGATGATTACATGAAAGTGATAATTAATGATGATGAAGAGGATATCAAGTTCTTTATATGTGTGTTAGTTGCTGTTTTTGATTTGTTTAGTTAGTTGCCGGTGAGACAGTCTTATTACACTTTACAAAATGAAGAGGATGCTATTGATAATTAGACCAGAACTTGGCTTTAACATAATCTGGAGAATGTACCAGAACCGACAGTCTTACTGGAGAAAACAACCCCGATCCCTCCCCCGCCCGCAGTGACTCTGAACTGATCCGTGAGCCTGCCTTGTCCTGATGCTATTGACGATGTTTTTGTTTACATGTAAGTCTGAATATATCTGATATATTTATGTGTATATTGTGTCTCATCAACTACGAATGGAATTTCTTTTTGAGGACAAAATAATAAAGTTTATCTAATCTTAACAACACTGAGTCGGAAGAAATTAATTTACACACAGACACACATTAATTGAAACGATCGCACAAATCCAACGCTCGGCCGAACTGCAAGTTCACTGGCTCCTCCCCCACCCGTCCCCGCGGGGGCCCGGGGTTTATAAGTAGGTTCTCTGCTCCCACCTGCAGGCGGTGTAAGCGACATTCCAGAAGAGATATCTCCTCTCTCTCTCTCTCTCCTTGCCCCTGTCTTCTGTCCCGCTCTCTTTCCTCTCTTCTTCTTGACGTGTAAACGTAACTTATCATGTTTGGCACAATATAGGCGTGATCGTGCTGATGTGTCGTTAAACCTCAACACAAACAAACAAACAAACAAACATCCTCCCGCTACTCCCGCCCTCCAACCCTCCAACATCCCCCCCCCCTTCCACGCCTGTAGGCTATCTACAAGAACATCTAACTTCAGCATTCACACAGGGATAGATTTATCTATGAAGTCCAACCCAACAAGAGACGCCCCGCCCTCTCCAATCTCTCGGTACACGGAATGGACAGCCATTGGCTCTCAGCTGGGTGATTGACGTGACTACTCACCGAGACTCTCCACCCTAAGAGAGGGATGGAGCCGCAGACAGCGGCGACGACCACGCCCACGATGAAGGTGGCCAGCAGACCGAGGATGAAGTTGGCGGTGATCAGGGTGATAGTGGCCGCTGTCAGTATCAGCCCTAACTCTAGACCAAAGATGGCCGACTCAGACACGGCCTGGTATGCGGAGAGAGGATGGGTGAGTGGCGGTGATGTGTAAAAAAAATGTTACAGAAAAGATAACAGTAATAATAACAATAATAATAGAGAGCATTTATACAGCGCTTATCCCATGTAGTACAGGCCGTCAGTGCTTTACAATTTATCATTACGCCGATAGACCCAAAGAAGACACTCATCAACGTTCTCAGCTTCCTGGGAAGCATGCAAGGCAGCTACTGCTAGACGCTCAAATCCTTAGCAGTCTAACAAAATCAGTAACTGTCTATAGTCGAGTACCCAGTTAAAATTGGGTCGAGTCAGGAAATTGTCTTTCCCAAGGACCAGTCAGGATTTGAACCCAGAACTTTAGATCTCGAGTCCGACAATCCAAGAGATTGAGCGCTGTCAAACAGCTGACGGATTTTTTCTTCCTTTTTCCTTCTCCAACCCTCCTTTTGCTTTGGTTATCCCTCTCCTCTCTCTTCTCTCTCTCTTTCTCTCTCTCTTTCCGTCTCTTAAACATACACACACACACACACACACACACACACACACACACACAAATACATATAGAAACAAAGTCATGAGCATGTAGAGATGAAGCGCTCCACTCTGATCTGACCATTAAGTAAAGAAATAGTTGGCCCCGTCATATAGGGGCGAACACGTCAAAATTTGACATGCGACACGATGAAATCAGGCGCTCGTCAAATTTTGAGCATATGAAGTTATTGGTATCACTCTGAAGATTACTCATTTGCCTTTCTGTGTGTGAAAAAAAAAATAATGTTCTATCTTAAGTAGAAGTTAAGACATTGGCAATTGAAGACGATGGAGGTGACCCGTTGCTGCAGCTGAACTTAGTGAGAAAATGGCCGATCATCATTGCTAACCCTTATTAGGCTATGCCACTAAATTACAATTTCGGGGTTTTTTCTCAATCTGTTTCAGCAAATTCAACTCGAATTGCATATTTAGATTGATATAGAAAGGTTCTGTGAAGAAAAACAAAAAAAAAAACACGTGATTTCTCCGGTCGTCTCAGTTTGACGAGCGCCTGATTTCGTCGTGTCGCGTCTCATTTGGATTTTCACTTTTGGTCATTTCTTTATGCTTTTAGTTAAACTTTTACTGTGTGTGTACAATTATGTGAGAAAATCCGTTTATGCAAACAATGAAAATCGATATAGAAATGAACGGGCTATAATAAACGTCTCAAATCATCTAATTTTTTAACTGGCCGTTATCTCGAAATTAAAATCATTCAGATTTCTTGAGTTCGCCCATCAAATCATCATCTAATTTTAATTTGCCGTATCTCGAAACTAAAATAATTTAGATTTCCCGAGTTCGCCCATCAAATCATCTAAATTTTTGACTCGCCGTATCTCGAAATTAAAATCATTCAGATTTCCTGAGTTCGACCGTTACTGTCCCATTGTAGGTGAGTTTGACTGCCTCCGGACAGGGTCAGATCTCGGTGTGATAATATTGTTTTGTTTGTTTTTCTTAAGCCTTTCAGTCCTTAGAAAGTAGTACGATCTTGGCCTTCAAGAGCCTGCCTGGTTTTTGTTTGTTTGTTTGTTTGTTTCTTTGTTTGTTTTTGTGAGAATTTTTGTGGGTAGAAAGTTGGAATTTAAAATTTGCCCGGACAGCGGCACTCCGCCTACTCTTCATCGATCTTGACTTGCCAAGGGTACTTTAACGTACGTAACGTACACACGGGATCTCCGAAATATATTCGCCCTGATCAAAGAAGGCTAGACGCCCGGCTTCCCTACCCAGAGGAAGTCAGGGACCGTTGAGTCACTGAAAAAAATGCAGGTTTTCGATCTTCGTATCCTTCTGTCCCCAATGGAGGACCCGCGAGTCGATCTCGGCCGTAACTCACCAACGTGAGTTGTTTTCATCATGAAGCAGAGGCTAAACCACATGGCCACGGTGACCCCCATGCTGATAACATGATCAAACACAACTCAGAGCAAACTGGGCCCAGGTTGGAGGTTGTGTGCTGTGATTGGGCAAAACTTGGCACTGTTCTCTGTCCAATCTTTCTGTGCCTAGAGCTTACCTGGCCCGGAGAGGGGTGAACGTGGCCATGTGGCTTAGTGTCTGCTTCATGGTGAAAACAACTTACGTCGGTGAGGTTGTATGTTCGACTCTTGGGTCCTCCCACTGGGGGGTGGAAGGACATGACTATCGAAAACCAGCATTTTTTCAGTGACTCAACGATCCCTTGGCTTCCTCTGATAGGGAAGCTGGACGGCTAGCCTTCTCGGATAAGGGTGAATATATTTTGGCGGTCCCATGTGTACGTTACGCACGTTAAAGAACCCTTGGCAGTTCAAAATCGATGAAGAGTAGGCGGAGTGCTACTGTCCGGGCAAAATTTCCAAATTCCAAATTTCTAGCCACAAGAAGTCTCACTCAAAATATAGGCAGTTATTTAAAGCCGAGATAATCCTACTTCTTGGAACTGAAAGGCTTAAGAAAAACAAACTCACCTGGCTAGCTCGGAATATGTGCCACAGGTCGCTCTGGGCAATCTGGAATCCTTGCACTTGGCGTGGCAGCCACCGCATCTGTCAGGAAAGACGTGTGCATTAATAATTTGTTAGTTGATCACTCTGGCGTCTAGTCTTCTCCCCCAAAATTTACTTTTTAATGATCTTCCAGGAAGATACCATTTTCGAAGATCCTCTCGCTCTTTCTCCCTCTTTCTCTCTCTCTCTCTCTCTCTCTCTCTCGCTCTCTCAGTCACTTTGACATGGCTAGGCATCCACTGTCCCAGTTCTACATCTCTTGTGGCATCACTGGGCCGACGTCCGATTGGAAAATTCTAACCTTAATTAGCACTGGACTTCTGTGGCCTTTCTAAATGTGTTTATTAAATTCTCCGGGTTCAGTGTTGTTTAAGATAAGATAAACTGCATTTGTCTTCAGAGGAAATTCCATTCATAGCTGATGAGCCACCATATAGAAGTTAGATATATTAACACTTACATGCATAAAGGCATGCATAAATAAATAATAGCATCTAAACAAGGCAGACTCTAGAAACATTGTCTCAGCTTGAAAAGTGTACCGCTAGATGTCAGAAATGAATTTCTGTAACGCGTACGATTAACTGGTACAAATTAACAACAACAACAAAAAAAAAGAAAGAAAAAAAACGCCCGGGTCTTTCAGAATATTTCAATTGATTGCAAAATGGATGCACAGAGTCTTCCCGAAGTATGTTAAGCTTTCATATATAGGCCTCCTGGTGTAACGTCCCGATGCACTAGTGATTTCCCTTAACAACTTTATTTTATTCACTATCTTGACACATCTATTTACACCCCATTTGTCTTGCTCAAGGGTACTACTCACCCAATTTGTAATATGAAACGTCTCTATGTGGTGGATTTCTAGAACATCAAGGTGTTGTCTTTTATCAAATAATTTTAGTTTTCTAATAAAATATAAACGTTATTCATTTTGAGAGGACAAAACAAGGTGAAGGAGGGTTGTTTGTTTGTTTGTTTGTTTGTTTGTTTTTTAAATCACTCCTTCTAACGATTCTTAAAGCTGTTGATTTAAAAAAAAAACATAGAACATTTAAAATCTTTAGTCTGTTCTCTGGAGATGCTCTTGCTTCTGACCCTGAAAGGCCACTCTGAAGCTTTTTCTGTTGGTGTATCAGTGTCACATGAGATCGGTGCGTAAAATCCTGGGCATTCGCTGGCCGGACAAAATCACCAACCAAGAACCACTGGACGAAACTGGCCTGACAAGCACTGAAGCGCTGTTGCTGAAGGCCCAGTTTCGATGGACCGGGCATGTAATCCGGATGGTCGACTCCCGTATCCCAAAACAGCTCATATATGGTCAGCTCAAGGAAGGCTCACGAAACTGCGGTACAAAGACACACTTAAGTGGTGTGAAACCACAGGATTTTGAGATCTCTGCGAATAACCGTGCATCCTGGAGGTTTCACACCTCTAAGGCAACAGCCGCCTTCATATGGGTGTGAACAGACCAGAGCTGGCGGTGTACTGGGGCTGGTGTGGGAATGGTGGCTCGCCGCTCATATATTATGCTGCACGCCTAGGCCAATGGCGCTGCGCAGACCGCGACACGGTGGACCGCAGGCTGGCAGGGCCATTGCCCTAGGCGTGCAGCACAATATATGAGTGGCGAGCCATCATTCCCACCCCAGCCCCAGTACACCACCAGCTCTGGTCTGTTCACACCCTAAGGGATAGACGGTTACGTCTGTCCGCCGTCAGGGAGAAAAGGCACAGGACCATATTTGTAACAACCCATATCTGTGACATTTGTGGGCGAGCTGGGGCTTCCAACTTTGGGCTGCGGAGCCACATACACTCCCACCGCTGACACACAGTCACCGACATCGTCGGCTTCCGACGGGCAACCAACAACAACAATGTCTATGTTTTTTTACTTTTCTTAAGCCTTTCAATCCAAAGAAAGTAGGCTTATCTCGGCTTTTTTTAAGAGGTTGCCTGTTTTTGCTGAGAAAATTTGGAATTTGGAAATTTTGCCCGGACAGCGGCACGCTGCCTACTCTTCATCGATTTTTTAACTGCCAAGAGTTCTTTAACGTGCATAACGTACACACGGGACTTAGGAAAATATTCGCCCTTATCCGAGAAGGCTAGACGTCGGGCTTCCCTACCCCGAGGAAGCCAAGGGACCGTTGAGTCACTGAAA